>JAXIVJ010003422.1:0-15000 GCA_036785665.1 Chirona hameri | reverse complement strand
CATCATCATCATCATCATCATCATCATCATCATCATCATCATCATCATCATCATCATCATCATCATCATCATCATCATCATCATCATCATCATCATCATCATCATCATCATCATCATCATCATCATCATCATCATCATCATCATCATCATCATTATCATCATCATGCCCGGAGGCGGTGTTGTACCGCCTCCGGGCATACCACACCGCCTCCGGGCATACAACACCGCCTCCGGGCATACTACACCGCCTCCGGGCATACCACACCGCCTCCGGGCATACAACACCGCCTCCGGGCATACTACACCGCCTCCGGGCATACTACACCGCCTCCGGGCTTACAACACCGCCTCCGGGCATACAACACCGCCTCCGGGCATACCACACCGCCTCCGGGCATGCAACACCGCCTCCGGGCATACAACACCGCAAACGGGCATATCACACCGTCTCACGTCATCATCAGCAACATCATCAGCAACATCATCAGCAACATCATCAGCAACATCACCAGCAACATCATCAGCAACATCATCAGCAACATCATCAGCAACATCATCATCAACATCATCATCAACATCATCATTAACATCATCATCAACATCAACATCATCATCAACATCATCATCAACATCATCATCAACATCATCATCAACATCATCATCAACATCATCATCAACATCATCATCAACATCATCATCAACATCATCATCAACATCATCAGCAACATCATCAGCAACATCATCAGCAACATCATCAGCAACATCATCAACAACATCATCATCAGCAACATCATCATCAGCAACATCATCATCAGCAACATCATCATCATCATCATCATCATCATCATCATCATCATCATCATCATCATCATCATCATCATCATCATCATCATCATCATCATCATCATCATCATCATCATCATCATCATCATCATCATCATCATCATCATCATCATCATCATCATCATCATCATCATCATCATCATCATCATCATCATCATCATCATCATCATCATCATCATCATCATCATCATCATCATCATCATCATCATCATCATCATCATCATCATCATCATCATCATCATCATCATCATCATCATCATCATCATCATCATTATCATCATCATGCCCGGAGGCGGTGTTGTACCGCCTCCGGGCATACCACACCGCCTCCGGGCATACAACACCGCCTCCGGGCATACTACACCGCCTCCGGGCATACCACACCGCCTCCGGGCATACAACACCGCCTCCGGGCATACTACACCGCCTCCGGGCATACCACACCGCCTCCGGGCATACAACACCGCCTCCGGGCATACTGCACCGCCTCCGGGCATACCACACCGCCTCCGGGCATACAACACCGCCTCCGGGCATACTACACCGCCTCCGGGCATACCAGACCGCCTCAGGGCATACAACACCGCCTCCGGGCATACAACACCGCCTCCGGGCATACCACACCGCCTCCGGGCATACAACACCGCCTCCGGGCATACAACACCGCCTCTGGGCATACCACACCGCCTCCGGGCATACAACACCGCCTCCGGGCATACAACACCGCCTCCGGGCATACAACACCGCCTCCGGGCATACCACACCGTCTCACGTCATCATCAGCAACATCATCAGCAACATCATCAGCAACATCACCAGCAACATCATCAGCAACATCATCAGCAACATCATCAGCAACATCATCAGCAACATCATCAGCAACATCATCATCAACATCATCATCAACATCATCATCAACATCATCATCAACATCATCATCAACATCATCAGCAACATCATCAGCAACATCATCAGCAACATCATCAGCAACATCATCAACAACATCATCATCAGCAACATCATCATCAGCAACATCATCATCAGCAACATCATCATCATCATCATCATCATCATCATCATCATCATCATCATCATCATCATCATCATCATCATCATCATCATCATCATCATCATCATCATCATCATCATCATCATCATCATCATCATCATCATCATCATCATCATCATCATCATCATCATCATCATCATTATCATCATCATGCCCGGAGGCGGTGTTGTACCGCCTCCGGGCATACCACACCGCCTGCGGGCATACAACACCGCCTCCGGGCATACTACACCGCCTCCGGGCATACCACACCGCCTCCGGGCATACAACACCGCCTCCGGGCATACTACACCGCCTCCGGGCATACCACACCGCCTCCGGGCATACAACACCGCCTCCGGGCATACTACACCGCTTCCGGGCATACCACACCGCCTCCGGGCATACAACACCGCCTCCGGGCATACTACACCGCCTCCGGGCATACAACACCGCCTCCGGGCATACAACACCGCCTCCGGGCATACTGCACCGCCTCCGGGCATACCACACCGCCTCCGGGCATACAACACCGCCTCCGGGCATACTACACCGCCTCCGGGCATACCAGACCGCCTCAGGGCATACAACACCGCCTCCGGGCATACAACACCGCCTCCGGGCATACCACACCGCCTCCGGGCATACAACACCGCCTCCGGGCATACAACACCGCCTCCGGGCATACCACACCGTCTCACGTCATCATCAGCAACATCATCAGCAACATCATCAGCAACATCACCAGCAACATCATCAGCAACATCATCAGCAACAACATCAGCAACATCATCAGCAACATCATCAGCAACATCATCAGCAACATCATCATCAACATCATCATCAACATCATCATCAACATCATCATCAACATCATCAGCAACATCATCAGCAACATCATCAGCAACATCATCAGCAACATCATCAACAACATCATCATCAGCAACATCATCATCAGCAACATCATCATCAGCAACATCATCATCATCATCATCATCATCATCATCATCATCATCATCATCATCATCATCATCATCATCATCATCATCATCATCATCATCATCATCATCATCATCATCATCATCATCATCATCATCATCATCATCATCATCATCATCATCATCATCATCATCATCATCATCATCATCATCATCATCATCATCATCATCATCATCATCATTATCATCATCATGCCCGGAGGCGGTGTTGTACCGCCTCCGGGCATACCACACCGCCTCCGGGCATACAACACCGCCTCCGGGCATACTACACCGCCTCCGGGCATACCACACCGCCTCCGGGCATACAACACCGCCTCCGGGCATACTACACCGCCTCCGGGCATACTACACCGCCTCCGGGCATACAACACCGCCTCCGGGCATACAACACCGCCTCCGGGCATACCACACCGCCTCCGGGCATACAACACCGCCTCCGGGTATACAACACCGCAAACGGGCATACCACACCGTCTCACGTCATCATCAGCAACATCATCAGCAACATCATCAGCAACATCATCAGCAACATCACCAGCAACATCATCAGCAACATCATCAGCAACATCATCAGCAACATCATCATCAACATCATCATCAACATCATCATTAACATCATCATCAACATCAACATCATCATCAACATCATCATCAACATCATCATCAACATCATCATCAACATCATCATCAACATCATCATCAACATCATCATCAACATCATCATCAACATCATCAGCAACATCATCAGCAACATCATCAGCAACATCATCAGCAACATCATCAACAACATCATCATCAGCAACATCATCATCAGCAACATCATCATCAGCAACATCATCATCATCATCATCATCATCATCATCATCATCATCATCATCATCATCATCATCATCATCATCATCATCATCATCATCATCATCATCATCATCATCATCATCATCATCATCATCATCATCATCATCATCATCATCATCATCATCATCATCATCATCATCATCATCATCATCATCATCATCATCATCATCATCATCATCATTATCATCATCATGCCCGGAGGCGGTGTTGTACCGCCTCCGGGCATACCACACCGCCTCCGGGCATACAACACCGCCTCCGGGCATACTACACCGCCTCCGGGCATACCACACCGCCTCCAGGCATACAACACCGCCTCCGGGCATACTACACCGCCTCCGGGCATACCACACCGCCTCCGGGCATACAACACCGCCTCCGGGCATACTGCACCGCCTCCGGGCATACCACACCGCCTCCGGGCATACAACACCGCCTCCGGGCATACTACACCGCCTCCGGGCATACCAGACCGCCTCAGGGCATACAACATCGCCTCCGGGCATACAACACCGCCTCCGGGCATACCACACCGCCTCCGGGCATACCACACCGTCTCACGTCATCATCAGCAACATCATCAGCAACATCATCAGCAACATCACCAGCAACATCATCAGCAACATCATCAGCAACATCATCAGCAACATCATCAGCAACATCATCAGCAACATCATCATCAACATCATCATCAACATCATCATCAACATCATCATCAACATCATCATCAACATCATCAGCAACATCATCAGCAACATCATCAGCAACATCATCAGCAACATCATCAACAACATCATCATCAGCAACATCATCATCAGCAACATCATCATCAGCAACATCATCATCATCATCATCATCATCATCATCATCATCATCATCATCATCATCATCATCATCATCATCATCATCATCATCATCATCATCATCATCATCATCATCATCATCATCATCATCATCATCATCATCATCATCATCATTATCATCATCATGCCCGGAGGCGGTGTTGTACCGCCTCCGGGCATACCACACCGCCTGCGGGCATACAACACCGCCTCCGGGCATACTACACCGCCTCCGGGCATACCACACCGCCTCCGGGCATACAACACCGCCTCCGGGCATACTACACCGCCTCCGGGCATACCACACCGCCTCCGGGCATACAACACCGCCTCCGGGCATACTGCACCGCCTCCGGGCATACCACACCGCCTCCGGGCATACAACACCGCCTCCGGGCATACTACACCGCCTCCGGGCATACCAGACCGCCTCAGGGCATACAACACCGCCTCCGGGCATACAACACCGCCTCCGGGCATACCACACCGCCTCCGGGCATACAACACCGCCTCCGGGCATACAACACCGCCTCCGGGCATACCACACCGCCTCCGGGCATACAACACCGCCTCCGGGCATACAACACCGCCTCCGGGCATACCACACCGTCTCACGTCATCATCAGCAACATCATCAGCAACATCATCAGCAACATCACCAGCAACATCATCAGCAACATCATCAGCAACATCATCAGCAACATCATCAGCAACATCATCAGCAACATCATCATCAACATCATCATCAACATCATCATCAACATCATCATCAACATCATCATCAACATCATCAGCAACATCATCAGCAACATCATCAGCAACATCATCAGCAACATCATCAACAACATCATCATCAGCAACATCATCATCAGCAACATCATCATCAGCAACATCATCATCATCATCATCATCATCATCATCATCATCATCATCATCATCATCATCATCATCATCATCATCATCATCATCATCATCATCATCATCATCGTCATCATCATCATCATCATCATCATCATCATCATCATCATCATCATCATCATCATCATCATCATCATCATCATCATCATCATCATCATCATTATCATCATCATGCCTGGAGGCGGTGTTGTACCGCCTCCGGGCATACCACACCGCCTCCGGGCATACAACACCGCCTCCGGGCATACTACACCGCTTCCGGGCATACCACACCGCCTCCGGGCATACAACACCGCCTCCGGGCATACTACACCGCCTCCGGGCATACAACACCGCCTCCGGGCATACAACACCGCCTCCGGGCATACTGCACCGCCTCCGGGCATACCACACCGCCTCCGGGCATACAACACCGCCTCCGGGCATACTACACCGCCTCCGGGCATACCAGACCGCCTCAGGGCATACAACACCGCCTCCGGGCATACAACACCGCCTCCGGGCATACCACACCGCTTCCGGGCATACAACACCGCCTCCGGGCATACAACACCGCCTCCGGGCATACCACACCGTCTCACGTCATCATCAGCAACATCATCAGCAACATCATCAGCAACATCACCAGCAACATCATCAGCAACATCATCAGCAACATCATCAGCAACATCATCAGCAACATCATCAGCAACATCATCAGCAACATCATCATCAACATCATCATCAACATCATCATCAACATCATCATCAACATCATCAGCAACATCATCAGCAACATCATCAGCAACATCATCAGCAACATCATCAACAACATCATCATCAGCAACATCATCATCAGCAACATCATCATCAGCAACATCATCATCATCATCATCATCATCATCATCATCATCATCATCATCATCATCATCATCATCATCATCATCATCATCATCATCATCATCATCATCATCATCATCATCATCATCATCATCATCATCATCATCATCATCATCATCATCATCATCATCATCATCATCATCATCATCATCATCATCATCATCATCATCATCATCATCATCATCATCATCATCATTATCATCATCATGCCCGGAGGCGGTGTTGTACCGCCTCCGGGCATACCACACCGCCTCCGGGCATACAACACCGCCTCCGGGCATACTACACCGCCTCCGGGCATACCACACCGCCTCCGGTCATACAACACCGCCTCCGGGCATACTACACCGCCTCCGGGCATACTACACCGCCTCCGGGCATACAACACCGCCTCCGGGCATACAACACCGCCTCCGGGCATACCACACCGCCTCCGGGCATACAACACCGCCTCCGGGTATACAACACCGCAAACGGGCATACCACACCGTCTCACGTCATCATCAGCAACATCATCAGCAACATCATCAGCAACATCATCAGCAACATCACCAGCAACATCATCAGCAACATCATCAGCAACATCATCAGCAACATCATCATCAACATCATCATCAACATCATCATTAACATCATCATCAACATCAACATCATCATCAACATCATCATCAACATCATCATCAACATCATCATCAACATCATCATCAACATCATCATCAACATCATCATCAACATCATCATCAACATCATCAGCAACATCATCAGCAACATCATCAGCAACATCATCAGCAACATCATCAACAACATCATCATCAGCAACATCATCATCAGCAACATCATCATCAGCAACATCATCATCATCATCATCATCATCATCATCATCATCATCATCATCATCATCATCATCATCATCATCATCATCATCATCACCATCATCATCATCATCATCATCATCATCATCATCATCATCATCATCATCATCATCATCATCATCATCATCATCATCATCATCATCATCATCATCATCATCATTATCATCATCATGCCCGGAGGCGGTGTTGTACCGCCTCCGGGCATACCACACCGCCTCCGGGCATACAACACCGCCTCCGGGCATACTACACCGCCTCCGGGCATACCACACCGCCTCCAGGCATACAACACCGCCTCCGGGCATACTACACCGCCTCCGGGCATACCACACCGCCTCCGGGCATACAACACCGCCTCCGGGCATACTGCACCGCCTCCGGGCATACCACTCCGCCTCCGGGCATACAACACCGCCTCCGGGCATACTACACCGCCTCCGGGCATACCAGACCGCCTCAGGGCATACAACATCGCCTCCGGGCATACAACACCGCCTCCGGGCATACCACACCGCCTCCGGGCATACCACACCGTCTCACGTCATCATCAGCAACATCATCAGCAACATCATCAGCAACATCACCAGCAACATCATCAGCAACATCATCAGCAACATCATCAGCAACATCATCAGCAACATCATCATCAACATCATCATCAACATCATCATCAACATCATCATCAACATCATCATCAACATCATCAGCAACATCATCAGCAACATCATCAGCAACATCATGAGCAACATCATCAACAACATCATCATCAGCAACATCATCATCAGCAACATCATCATCAGCAACATCATCATCATCATCATCATCATCATCATCATCATCATCATCATCATCATCATCATCATCATCATCATCATCATCATCATCATCATCATCATCATCATCATCATCATCATCATCATCATCATCATCATCATCATCATCATCATCATCATCATCATCATTATCATCATCATGCCCGGAGGCGGTGTTGTACCGCCTCCGGGCATACCACACCGCCTCCGGGCATACAACACCGCCTCCGGGCATACTACACCGCTTCCGGGCATACCACACCGCCTCCGGGCATACAACACCGCCTCCGGGCATACTACACCGCCTCCGGGCATACAACACCGCCTCCGGGCATACAACACCGCCTCCGGGCATACTGCACCGCCTCCGGGCATACCACACCGCCTCCGGGCATACAACACCGCCTCCGGGCATACTACACCGCCTCCGGGCATACCAGACCGCCTCAGGGCATACAACACCGCCTCCGGGCATACAACACCGCCTCCGGGCATACCACACCGCCTCCGGGCATACAACACCGCCTCCGGGCATACAACACCGCCTCCGGGCATACCACACCGTCTCACGTCATCATCAGCAACATCATCAGCAACATCATCAGCAACATCACCAGCAACATCATCAGCAACATCATCAGCAACAACATCAGCAACATCATCAGCAACATCATCAGCAACATCATCAGCAACATCATCATCAACATCATCATCAACATCATCATCAACATCATCATCAACATCATCAGCAACATCATCAGCAACATCATCAGCAACATCATCAGCAACATCATCAACAACATCATCATCAGCAACATCATCATCAGCAACATCATCATCAGCAACATCATCATCATCATCATCATCATCATCATCATCATCATCATCATCATCATCATCATCATCATCATCATCATCATCATCATCATCATCATCATCATCATCATCATCATCATCATCATCATCATCATCATCATCATCATCATCATCATCATCATCATCATCATCATCATCATCATCATCATCATCATCATTATCATCATCATGCCCGGAGGCGGTGTTGTACCGCCTCCGGGCATACCACACCGCCTCCGGGCATACAACACCGCCTCCGGGCATACTACACCGCCTCCGGGCATACCACACCGCCTCCGGGCATACAACACCGCCTCCGGGCATACTACACCGCCTCCGGGCATACTACACCGCCTCCGGGCATACAACACCGCCTCCGGGCATACAACACCGCCTCCGGGCATACCACACCGCCTCCGGGCATACAACACCGCCTCCGGGTATACAACACCGCAAACGGGCATACCACACCGTCTCACGTCATCATCAGCAACATCATCAGCAACATCATCAGCAACATCATCAGCAACATCACCAGCAACATCATCAGCAACATCATCAGCAACATCATCAGCAACATCATCATCAACATCATCATCAACATCATCATTAACATCATCATCAACATCAACATCATCATCAACATCATCATCAACATCATCATCAACATCATCATCAACATCATCATCAACATCATCATCAACATCATCATCAACATCATCATCAACATCATCAGCAACATCATCAGCAACATCATCAGCAACATCATCAGCAACATCATCAACAACATCATCATCAGCAACATCATCATCAGCAACATCATCATCAGCAACATCATCATCATCATCATCATCATCATCATCATCATCATCATCATCATCATCATCATCATCATCATCATCATCATCATCATCATCATCATCATCATCATCATCATCATCATCATCATCATCATCATCATCATCATCATCATCATCATCATCATCATCATCATCATCATCATCATCATCATCATCATCATCATTATCATCATCATGCCCGGAGGCGGTGTTGTACCGCCTCCGGGCATACCACACCGCCTCCGGGCATACAACACCGCCTCCGGGCATACTACACCGCCTCCGGGCATACCACACCGCCTCCAGGCATACAACACCGCCTCCGGGCATACTACACCGCCTCCGGGCATACCACACCGCCTCCGGGCATACAACACCGCCTCCGGGCATACTGCACCGCCTCCGGGCATACCACACCGCCTCCGGGCATACAACACCGCCTCCGGGCATACTACACCGCCTCCGGGCATACCAGACCGCCTCAGGGCATACAACATCGCCTCCGGGCATACAACACCGCCTCCGGGCATACCACACCGCCTCCGGGCATACCACACCGTCTCACGTCATCATCAGCAACATCATCAGCAACATCATCAGCAACATCACCAGCAACATCATCAGCAACATCATCAGCAACATCATCAGCAACATCATCAGCAACATCATCAGCAACATCATCATCAACATCATCATCAACATCATCATCAACATCATCATCAACATCATCATCAACATCATCAGCAACATCATCAGCAACATCATCAGCAACATCATCAGCAACATCATCAACAACATCATCATCAGCAACATCATCATCAGCAACATCATCATCAGCAACATCATCATCATCATCATCATCATCATCATCATCATCATCATCATCATCATCATCATCATCATCATCATCATCATCATCATCATCATCATCATCATCATCATCATCATCATCATCATCATCATCATCATCATCATCATCATCATCATCATCATCATCATCATTATCATCATCATGCCCGGAGGCGGTGTTGTACCGCCTCCGGGCATACCACACCGCCTGCGGGCATACAACACCGCCTCCGGGCATACTACACCGCCTCCGGGCATACCACACCGCCTCCGGGCATACAACACCGCCTCCGGGCATACTACACCGCCTCCGGGCATACCACACCGCCTCCGGGCATACAACACCGCCTCCGGGCATACTGCACCGCCTCCGGGCATACCACACCGCCTCCGGGCATACAACACCGCCTCCGGGCATACTACACCGCCTCCGGGCATACCAGACCGCCTCAGGGCATACAACACCGCCTCCGGGCATACAACACCGCCTCCGGGCATACCACACCGCCTCCGGGCATACAACACCGCCTCCGGGCATACAACACCGCCTCCGGGCATACCACACCGCCTCCGGGCATACAACACCGCCTCCGGGCATACAACACCGCCTCCGGGCATACCACACCGTCTCACGTCATCATCAGCAACATCATCAGCAACATCATCAGCAACATCACCAGCAACATCATCAGCAACATCATCAGCAACATCATCAGCAACATCATCAGCAACATCATCAGCAACATCATCATCAACATCATCATCAACATCATCATCAACATCATCATCAACATCATCATCAACATCATCAGCAACATCATCAGCAACATCATCAGCAACATCATCAGCAACATCATCAACAACATCATCATCAGCAACATCATCATCAGCAACATCATCATCAGCAACATCATCATCATCATCATCATCATCATCATCATCATCATCATCATCATCATCATCATCATCATCATCATCATCATCATCATCATCATCATCATCATCATCGTCATCATCATCATCATCATCATCATCATCATCATCATCATCATCATCATCATCATCATCATCATCATCATCATCATCATCATCATCATCATTATCATCATCATGCCTGGAGGCGGTGTTGTACCGCCTCCGGGCATACCACACCGCCTCCGGGCATACAACACCGCCTCCGGGCATACTACACCGCCTCCGGGCATACAACACCGCCTCCGGGCATACTACACCGCCTCCGGGCATACCAGACCGCCTCAGGGCATACAACACCGCCTCCGGGCATACAACACCGCCTCCGGGCATACCACACCGCTTCCGGGCATACAACACCGCCTCCGGGCATACAACACCGCCTCCGGGCATACCACACCGTCTCACGTCATCATCAGCAACATCATCAGCAACATCATCAGCAACATCACCAGCAACATCATCAGCAACATCATCAGCAACATCATCAGCAACATCATCAGCAACATCATCAGCAACATCATCAGCAACATCATCATCAACATCATCATCAACATCATCATCAACATCATCATCAACATCATCAGCAACATCATCAGCAACATCATCAGCAACATCATCAGCAACATCATCAACAACATCATCATCAGCAACATCATCATCAGCAACATCATCATCAGCAACATCATCATCATCATCATCATCATCATCATCATCATCATCATCATCATCATCATCATCATCATCATCATCATCATCATCATCATCATCATCATCATCATCATCATCATCATCATCATCATCATCATCATCATCATCATCATCATCATCATCATCATCATCATCATCATCATCATCATCATCATCATCATCATCATCATCATCATCATCATCATTATCATCATCATGCCCGGAGGCGGTGTTGTACCGCCTCCGGGCATACCACACCGCCTCCGGGCATACAACACCGCCTCCGGGCATACTACACCGCCTCCGGGCATACCACACCGCCTCCGGTCATACAACACCGCCTCCGGGCATACTACACCGCCTCCGGGCATACTACACCGCCTCCGGGCATACAACACCGCCTCCGGGCATACAACACCGCCTCCGGGCATACCACACCGCCTCCGGGCATACAACACCGCCTCCGGGTATACAACACCGCAAACGGGCATACCACACCGTCTCACGTCATCATCAGCAACATCATCAGCAACATCATCAGCAACATCATCAGCAACATCACCAGCAACATCATCAGCAACATCATCAGCAACATCATCAGCAACATCATCATCAACATCATCATCAACATCATCATTAACATCATCATCAACATCAACATCATCATCAACATCATCATCAACATCATCATCAACATCATCATCAACATCATCATCAACATCATCATCAACATCATCATCAACATCATCATCAACATCATCAGCAACATCATCAGCAACATCATCAGCAACATCATCAGCAACATCATCAACAACATCATCATCAGCAACATCATCATCAGCAACATCATCATCAGCAACATCATCATCATCATCATCATCATCATCATCATCATCATCATCATCATCATCATCATCATCATCATCATCATCATCATCACCATCATCATCATCATCATCATCATCATCATCATCATCATCATCATCATCATCATCATCATCATCATCATCATCATCATCATCATCATCATCATCATCATCATCATCATTATCATCATCATGCCCGGAGGCGGTGTTGTACCGCCTCCGGGCATACCACACCGCCTCCGGGCATACAACACCGCCTCCGGGCATACTACACCGCCTCCGGGCATACCACACCGCCTCCAGGCATACAACACCGCCTCCGGGCATACTACACCGCCTCCGGGCATACCACACCGCCTCCGGGCATACAACACCGCCTCCGGGCATACTGCACCGCCTCCGGGCATACCACTCCGCCTCCGGGCATACAACACCGCCTCCGGGCATACTACACCGCCTCCGGGCATACCAGACCGCCTCAGGGCATACAACATCGCCTCCGGGCATACAACACCGCCTCCGGGCATACCACACCGCCTCCGGGCATACCACACCGTCTCACGTCATCATCAGCAACATCATCAGCAACATCATCAGCAACATCACCAGCAACATCATCAGCAACATCATCAGCAACATCATCAGCAACATCATCAGCAACATCATCATCAACATCATCATCAACATCATCATCAACATCATCATCAACATCATCATCAACATCATCAGCAACATCATCAGCAACATCATCAGCAACATCATGAGCAACATCATCAACAACATCATCATCAGCAACATCATCATCAGCAACATCATCATCAGCAACATCATCATCATCATCATCATCATCATCATCATCATCATCATCATCATCATCATCATCATCATCATCATCATCATCATCATCATCATCATCATCATCATCATCATCATCATCATCATCATCATCATCATCATCATCATCATCATCATCATCATCATCATCATTATCATCATCATGCCCGGAGGCGGTGTTGTACCGCCTCCGGGCATACCACACCGCCTCCGGGCATACAACACCGCCTCCGGGCATACTACACCGCTTCCGGGCATACCACACCGCCTCCGGGCATACAACACCGCCTCCGGGCATACTACACCGCCTCCGGGCATACAACACCCCCTCCGGGCATACAACACCGCCTCCGGGCATACTGCACCGCCTCCGGGCATACCACACCGCCTCCGGGCATACAACACCGCCTCCGGGCATACTACACCGCCTCCGGGCATACCAGACCGCCTCAGGGCATACAACACCGCCTCCGGGCATACAACACCGCCTCCGGGCATACCACACCGCCTCCGGGCATACCACACCGCCTCCGGGCATACAACACCGCCTCCGGGCATACAACACCGCCTCCGGGCATACCACACCGTCTCACGTCATCATCAGCAACATCATCAGCAACATCATCAGCAACATCACCAGCAACATCATCAGCAACATCATCAGCAACATCATCAGTAACATCATCAGCAACATCATCAGCAACATCATCATCAACATCATCATCAACATCATCATCAACATCATCATCAACATCATCATCAACATCATCAGCAACATCATCAGCAACATCATCAGCAACATCATCAGCAACATCATCAACAACATCATCATCAGCAACATCATCATCAGCAACATCATCATCAGAAACATCATCATCATCATCATCATCATCATCATCATCATCATCATCATCATCATCATCATCATCATCATCATCATCATCATCATCATCATCATCATCATCATCATCATCATCATCATCATCATCATCATCATCATCATCATCATCATCATCATCATCATC
>JAXIVJ010003421.1:5000-94425 GCA_036785665.1 Chirona hameri | reverse complement strand
TCTCTGTCTCTGTCTCTGTCTCTGTCTCTGTCTCTGTCTCTGTCTCTGTCTCTGTCTCTGTCTCTGTCTCTGTCTCTGTCTCTGTCTCTGTCTCTGTCTCTGTCTCTGTCTCTGTCTCTGTCTCTGTCTCTGTCTCTGTCTCTGTCTCTGTCTCTGTCTCTGTCTCTGTCTCTGTCTCTGTCTCTGTCTCTGTCTCTGTCTCTGTCTCTGTCTCTGTCTCTGTCTCTGTCTCTGTCTCTGTCTCTGTCTCTGTCTCTGTCTCTGTCTCTGTCTCTGTCTCTGTCTCTGTCTCTGTCTCTGTCCTCTGTCTCTGTCTCTGTCTCTGTCTCTGTCTCTGTCTCTGTCTCTGTCTCTGTCTCTGTCTCTGTCTCTGTCTCTGTCTCTGTCTCTGTCTCTGTCTCTGTCTCTGTCTCTGTCTCTGTCTCTGTCTCTGTCTCTGTCTCTGTCTCTGTCTCTGTCTCTGTCTCTGTCTCTGTCTCTGTCTCTGTCTCTGTCTCTGTCTCTGTCTCTGTCTCTGTCTCTGTCTCTGTCTCTGTCTCTGTCTCTGTCTCTGTCTCTGTCTCTGTCTCTGTCTCTGTCTCTGTCTCTGTCTCTGTCTCTGTCTCTGTCTCTGTCTCTGTCTCTGTCTCTGTCTCTGTCTCTGTCTCTGTCTCTGTCTCTGTCTCTGTCTCTGTCTCTGTCTCTGTCTCTGTCTCTGTCTCTGTCTCTGTCTCTGTCTCTGTCTCTGTCTCTGTCTCTGTCTCTGTCTCTGTCTCTGTCTCTGTCTCTGTCTCTGTCTCTGTCTCTGTCTCTGTCTCTGTCTCTGTCTCTGTCTCTGTCTCTGTCTCTGTCTCTGTCTCTGTCTCTGTCTCTGTCTCTGTCTCTGTCTCTGTCTCTGTCTCTGTCTCTGTCTCTGTCTCTGTCTCTGTCTCTGTCTCTGTCTCTGTCTCTGTCTCTGTCTCTGTCTCTGTCTCTGTCTCTGTCTCTTCTCTGTCTCTGTCTCTGTCTCTGTCTCTGTCTCTGTCTCTGTCTCTGTCTCTGTCTCTGTCTCTGTCTCTGTCTCTGTCTCTGTCTCTGTCTCTGTCTCTGTCTCTGTCTCTGTCTCTGTCTCTGTCTCTGTCTCTGTCTCTGTCTCTGTCTCTGTCTCTGTCTCTGTCTCTGTCTCTGTCTCTGTCTCTGTCTCTGTCTCTGTCTCTGTCTCTGTCTCTGTCTCTGTCTCTGTCTCTGTCTCTGTCTCTGTCTCTGTCTCTGTCTCTGTCTCTGTCTCTGTCTCTGTCTCTGTCTCTGTCTCTGTCTCTGTCTCTGTCTCTGTCTCTGTCTCTGTCTCTGTCTCTGTCTCTGTCTCTGTCTCTGTCTCTGTCTCTGTCTCTGTCTCTGTCTCTGTCTCTGTCTCTGTCTCTGTCTCTGTCTCTGTCTCTGTCTCTGTCTCTGTCTCTGTCTCTGTCTCTGTCT
Source organism: Chirona hameri (assembly GCA_036785665.1). Classification (NCBI taxonomy): domain Eukaryota; kingdom Metazoa; phylum Arthropoda; class Thecostraca; order Balanomorpha; family Balanidae; genus Chirona; species Chirona hameri. The sequence goes on along the minus strand of JAXIVJ010003421.1, from coordinate 92,994 downwards.
CTGTCTCTGTCTCTGTCTCTGTCTCTGTCTCTGTCTCTGTCTCTGTCTCTGTCTCTGTCTCTGTCTCTGTCTCTGTCTCTGTCTCTGTCTCTGTCTCTCTGTCTCTGTCTCTGTCTCTGTCTCTGTCTCTGTCTCTGTCTCTGTCTCTGTCTCTGTCTCTGTCTCTGTCTCTGTCTCTGTCTCTGTCTCTGTCTCTGTCTCTGTCTCTGTCTCTGTCTCTGTCTCTGTCTCTGTCTCTGTCTCTGTCTCTGTCTCTGTCTCTGTCTCTGTCTCTGTCTCTGTCTCTGTCTCTGTCTCTGTCTCTGTCTCTGTCTCTGTCTCTGTCTCTGTCTCTGTCTCTGTCTCTGTCTCTGTCTCTGTCTCTGTCTCTGTCTCTGTCTCTGTCTCTGTCTCTGTCTCTGTCTCTGTCTCTGTCTCTGTCTCTGTCCTCTGTCTCTGTCTCTGTCTCTGTCTCTGTCTCTGTCTCTGTCTCTGTCTCTGTCTCTGTCTCTGTCTCTGTCTCTGTCTCTGTCTCTGTCTCTGTCTCTGTCTCTGTCTCTGTCTCTGTCTCTGTCTCTGTCTCTGTCTCTGTCTGTCTCTGTCTCTGTCTCTGTCTCTGTCTCTGTCTCTGTCTCTGTCTCTGTCTCTGTCTCTGTCTCTGTCTCTGTCTCTGTCTCTGTCTCTGTCTCTGTCTCTGTCTCTGTCTCTGTCTCTGTCTCTGTCTCTGTCTCTGTCTCTGTCTCTGTCTCTGTCTCTGTCTCTGTCTCTGTCTCTGTCTCTGTCTCTGTCTCTGTCTCTGTCTCTGTCTCTGTCTCTGTCTCTGTCTCTGTCTCTGTCTCTGTCTCTGTCTCTGTCTCTGTCTCTGTCTCTGTCTCTGTCTCTGTCTCTGTCTCTGTCTCTGTCTCTGTCTCTGTCTCTGTCTCTGTCTCTGTCTCTGTCTCTGTCTCTGTCTCTGTCTCTCTGTCTCTGTCTCTGTCTCTGTCTCTGTCTCTGTCTCTGTCTCTGTCTCTGTCTCTGTCTCTGTCTCTGTCTCTGTCTCTGTCTCTGTCTCTGTCTCTGTCTCTGTCTCTGTCCTCTGTCTCTGTCTCTGTCTCTGTCTCTGTCTCTGTCTCTGTCTCTGTCTCTGTCTCTGTCTCTGTCTCTGTCTCTGTCTCTGTCTCTGTCTCTGTCTCTGTCTCTGTCTCTGTCTCTGTCTCTGTCCTCTGTCTCTGTCTCTGTCTCTGTCTCTGTCTCTGTCTCTGTCTCTGTCTCTGTCTCTGTCTCTGTCTCTGTCTCTGTCTCTGTCTCTCTCTGTCTCTGTCTCTGTCTCTGTCTCTGTCTCTGTCTCTGTCTCTGTCTCTGTCTCTGTCTCTGTCTCTGTCTCTGTCTCTGTCTCTGTCCTCTGTCTCTGTCTCTGTCTCTGTCTCTGTCTCTGTCTCTGTCCTCTGTCTCTGTCTCTGTCTCTGTCTCTGTCTCTGTCTCTGTCTCTGTCTCTGTCTCTGTCTCTGTCTCTGTCTCTGTCTCTGTCTCTGTCTCTGTCTCTGTCTCTGTCTCTGTCTCTGTCTCTGTCTCTGTCTCTGTCTCTGTCTCTGTCTCTGTCTCTGTCTCTGTCTCTGTCTCTGTCTCTGTCTCTGTCTCTGTCTCTGTCTCTGTCTCTGTCTCTGTCTCTGTCTCTGTCTCTGTCTCTGTCTCTGTCTCTGTCTCTGTCTCTGTCTCTGTCTCTGTCTCTGTCTCTGTCTCTGTCTCTGTCTCTGTCTCTGTCTCTGTCTCTGTCTCTGTCTCTGTCTCTGTCTCTGTCTCTGTCTCTGTCTCTGTCTCTGTCTCTGTCTCTGTCTCTGTCTCTGTCTCTGTCTCTGTCTCTGTCTCTGTCTCTGTCTCTGTCTCTGTCTCTGTCTCTGTCTCTGTCTCTGTCTCTGTCTCTGTCTCTGTCTCTGTCTCTGTCTCTGTCTCTGTCTCTGTCTCTGTCTCTGTCTCTGTCTCTGTCTCTGTCTCTGTCTCTGTCTCTGTCTCTGTCTCTGTCTCTGTCTCTGTCTCTGTCTCTGTCTCTGTCTCTGTCTCTGTCTCTGTCTCTGTCTCTGTCTCTGTCTCTGTCTCTGTCTCTGTCTCTGTCTCTGTCTCTGTCTCTGTCTCTGTCTCTGTCTCTGTCTCTGTCTCTGTCTCTGTCTCTGTCTCTGTCTCTGTCTCTGTCTCTGTCTCTGTCTCTGTCTCTGTCTCTGTCTCTGTCTCTGTCTCTGTCTCTGTCTCTGTCTCTGTCTCTGTCTCTGTCTCTGTCTCTGTCTCTGTCTCTGTCTCTGTCTCTGTCTCTGTCTCTGTCTCTGTCTCTGTCTCTGTCTCTGTCTCTGTCTCTGTCTCTGTCTCTGTCTCTGTCTCTGTCTCTGTCTCTGTCTCTGTCTCTGTCTCTGTCTCTGTCTCTGTCTCTGTCTCTGTCTCTGTCTCTGTCTCTGTCTCTGTCTCTGTCTCTGTCTCTGTCTCTGTCTCTGTCTCTGTCTCTGTCTCTGTCTCTGTCTCTGTCTCTGTCTCTGTCTCTGTCTCTGTCTCTGTCTCTGTCTCTGTCTCTGTCTCTGTCTCTGTCTCTGTCTCTGTCTCTGTCTCTGTCTCTGTCTCTGTCTCTGTCTCTGTCTCTGTCTCTGTCTCTGTCTCTGTCTCTGTCTCTGTCTCTGTCTCTGTCTCTGTCTCTGTCTCTGTCTCTGTCTCTGTCTCTGTCTCTGTCTCTGTCTCTGTCTCTGTCTCTGTCTCTGTCTCTGTCTCTGTCTCTGTCTCTGTCTCTGTCTCTGTCTCTGTCTCTGTCTCTGTCTCTGTCTCTGTCTCTGTCTCTGTCTCTGTCTCTGTCTCTGTCTCTGTCTCTGTCTCTGTCTCTGTCTCTGTCTCTGTCTCTGTCTCTGTCTCTGTCTCTGTCTCTGTCTCTGTCTCTGTCTCTGTCTCTGTCTCTGTCTCTGTCTCTGTCTCTGTCTCTGTCTCTGTCTCTGTCTCTGTCTCTGTCTCTGTCTCTGTCTCTGTCTCTGTCTCTGTCTCTGTCTCTGTCTCTGTCTCTGTCTCTGTCTCTGTCTCTGTCTCTGTCTCTGTCTCTGTCTCTGTCTCTGTCTCTGTCTCTGTCTCTGTCTCTGTCTCTGTCTCTGTCTCTGTCTCTGTCTCTGTCTCTGTCTCTGTCTCTGTCTCTGTCTCTGTCTCTGTCTCTGTCTCTGTCTCTGTCTCTGTCTCTGTCTCTGTCTCTGTCTCTGTCTCTGTCTCTGTCTCTGTCTCTGTCTCTGTCTCTGTCTCTGTCTCTGTCTCTGTCTCTGTCTCTGTCTCTGTCTCTGTCTCTGTCTCTGTCTCTGTCTCTGTCTCTGTCTCTGTCTCTGTCTCTGTCTCTGTCTCTGTCTCTGTCTCTGTCTCTGTCTCTGTCTCTGTCTCTGTCTCTGTCTCTGTCTCTGTCTCTGTCTCTGTCTCTGTCTCTGTCTCTGTCTCTGTCTCTGTCTCTGTCTCTGTCTCTGTCTCTGTCTCTGTCTCTGTCTCTGTCTCTGTCTCTGTCTCTGTCTCTGTCTCTGTCTCTGTCTCTGTCTCTGTCTCTGTCTCTGTCTCTGTCTCTGTCTCTGTCTCTGTCTCTGTCTCTGTCTCTGTCTCTGTCTCTGTCTCTGTCTCTGTCTCTGTCTCTGTCTCTGTCTCTGTCTCTGTCTCTGTCTCTGTCTCTGTCTCTGTCTCTGTCTCTGTCTCTGTCTCTGTCTCTGTCTCTGTCTCTGTCTCTGTCTCTGTCTCTGTCTCTGTCTCTGTCTCTGTCTCTGTCTCTGTCTCTGTCTCTGTCTCTGTCTCTGTCTCTGTCTCTGTCTCTGTCTCTGTCTCTGTCTCTGTCTCTGTCTCTGTCTCTGTCTCTGTCTCTGTCTCTGTCTCTGTCTCTGTCTCTGTCTCTGTCTCTGTCTCTGTCTCTGTCTCTGTCTCTGTCTCTGTCTCTGTCTCTGTCTCTGTCTCTGTCTCTGTCTCTGTCTCTGTCTCTGTCTCTGTCTCTGTCTCTGTCTCTGTCTCTGTCTCTGTCTCTGTCTCTGTCTCTGTCTCTGTCTCTGTCTCTGTCTCTGTCTCTGTCTCTGTCTCTGTCTCTGTCTCTGTCTCTGTCTCTGTCTCTGTCTCTGTCTCTGTCTCTGTCTCTGTCTCTGTCTCTGTCTCTGTCTCTGTCTCTGTCTCTGTCTCTGTCTCTGTCTCTGTCTCTGTCTCTGTCTCTGTCTCTGTCTCTGTCTCTGTCTCTGTCTCTGTCTCTGTCTCTGTCTCTGTCTCTGTCTCTGTCTCTGTCTCTGTCTCTGTCTCTGTCTCTGTCTCTGTCTCTGTCTCTGTCTCTGTCTCTGTCTCTGTCTCTGTCTCTGTCTCTGTCTCTGTCTCTGTCTCTGTCTCTGTCTCTGTCTCTGTCTCTGTCTCTGTCTCTGTCTCTGTCTCTGTCTCTGTCTCTGTCTCTGTCTCTGTCTCTGTCTCTGTCTCTGTCTCTGTCTCTGTCTCTGTCTCTGTCTCTGTCTCTGTCTCTGTCTCTGTCTCTGTCTCTGTCTCTGTCTCTGTCTCTGTCTCTGTCTCTGTCTCTGTCTCTGTCTCTGTCTCTGTCTCTGTCTCTGTCTCTGTCTCTGTCTCTGTCTCTGTCTCTGTCTCTGTCTCTGTCTCTGTCTCTGTCTCTGTCTCTGTCTCTGTCTCTGTCTCTGTCTCTGTCTCTGTCTCTGTCTCTGTCTCTGTCTCTGTCTCTGTCTCTGTCTCTGTCTCTGTCTCTGTCTCTGTCTCTGTCTCTGTCTCTGTCTCTGTCTCTGTCTCTGTCTCTGTCTCTGTCTCTGTCTCTGTCTCTGTCTCTGTCTCTGTCTCTGTCTCTGTCTCTGTCTCTGTCTCTGTCTCTGTCTCTGTCTCTGTCTCTGTCTCTGTCTCTGTCTCTGTCTCTGTCTCTGTCTCTGTCTCTGTCTCTGTCTCTGTCTCTGTCTCTGTCTCTGTCTCTGTCTCTGTCTCTGTCTCTGTCTCTGTCTCTGTCTCTGTCTCTGTCTCTGTCTCTGTCTCTGTCTCTGTCTCTGTCTCTGTCTCTGTCTCTGTCTCTGTCTCTGTCTCTGTCTCTGTCTCTGTCTCTGTCTCTGTCTCTGTCTCTGTCTCTGTCTCTGTCTCTGTCTCTGTCTCTGTCTCTGTCTCTGTCTCTGTCTCTGTCTCTGTCTCTGTCTCTGTCTCTGTCTCTGTCTCTGTCTCTGTCTCTGTCTCTGTCTCTGTCTCTGTCTCTGTCTCTGTCTCTGTCTCTGTCTCTGTCTCTGTCTCTGTCTCTGTCTCTGTCTCTGTCTCTGTCTCTGTCTCTGTCTCTGTCTCTGTCTCTGTCTCTGTCTCTGTCTCTGTCTCTGTCTCTGTCTCTGTCTCTGTCTCTGTCTCTGTCTCTGTCTCTGTCTCTGTCTCTGTCTCTGTCTCTGTCTCTGTCTCTGTCTCTGTCTCTGTCTCTGTCTCTGTCTCTGTCTCTGTCTCTGTCTCTGTCTCTGTCTCTGTCTCTGTCTCTGTCTCTCTCTGTCTCTTCTGCTCCGGTATGTCCTTATCCTACTCCGCATCAAACTCACGCCCTTCCACGCCTCTTACATTTAATCGGCCCAGGTTCCTATTCATCTACGTTTCATATTCGGACTACGAGTAATTTGCAAGACCGTACACATGACCGACGCCTACTTGCTATTTTTTGCAGCTGGCTTCATGCCTGTTTGGAACTCACGTCACTTGCCGCTAACATTTGACGGTTTCAAGGCCAGATTGTCATACTCAATGCTATCTTGAATGCGAGCAACCGGACTGCTCGAGTGCAGCCTAGCTTCCGAGTAGTGTACTCCATGTTTGGAAAGTGATTAATGGTGCATGTGTGCCATGTATGCAAAGTTGATAGGCGTACCAGATGCTGAATGCAGGCTCGTCGATCTTTATCCTGAATGGCAATCACGACATGGATATGCGGACTTTATGTCTCTGTCACGGTCATTCAATTCGACTACGTCACGTGATATAACTACGCCCTGGTGCCTCCTCTGGGAAAACCCAGGCGGCAGGATTAGAGCATGCTGCACTCGTCCACTCCACGGATATTTGCCTGGGGAATCCATTTTGAATTCTGAATGCAGCACGACGACGTGTTCGTTTGGAGCTCTGTCGTTCCGCGTGAAGAGAATGTGCTGAAACTCGGCGAGATCGTGATCTAGGAGGCTGAGAAGCGGAGCCAGGTGTCATGATCATCTTGACGAAAAGATCATCTCACCAGTTCTGCCAGTGTCTTTCACATTATCGCTGCATTTCATTACTTGGACGAGCTGTATACCTTCACTCGAAGTAGCTTTATTTCGTCTGCTTTTCGGTGTACGACTATTAAATTGGTAATACTTGGCACGATAATTGGACCACATCAACTCATATTCGAGCTCATCGAGCGTCTCGTTTGTTTATGAGATCTCGCCAATGCTTCTTGTTTCTCGATCATTGCAAACACAATCACCACCAAAGCAGCCACAAATGAACAAGGACATCATGCATTCACCAAGCATAACGCATCTCACGATGCAGATCTATTCTAATATATTCAACGAACCACAGGTGTTCCATGAAGCTCGCTTTAATGATTTTTATTGGCGATGCGACTTTAATGCTCAATCCGATATAGCGTTCCGATGCGCTCCTGGAACAGCCCTAGCAGCGTTATCAGTCAGCACATGACAATGACGGATGTGGCGGCGGGCGGTACACGCGCTGGCGTTGTGTTCAGGGTCCTCCGCGTAACGGGTCCCGCCTTATTTGAAACAGCCCAAAATGGGTCAGAGAAATACCGATTCCAGTGATGTCTCCACTCTGGCACGTGCACTGCTCGTGGCACGTGCACTGCTCGTGGCACGTGCACTGCTCGTGGCACGTGCACTGCTCGGTGGAGTCATCAATCACAGAAGGGAACAGCAATGCTACTGCCAACGCGCCATAGGAGCATTTAGCGGGACGAAGCTGGCGTAACAATAATCATGTAAATATAGTGAGACCTAATTTACGTACCTACATACGCCATTGAGTTAAACTTGAGGTGTAATAAATCATAACTAATACACCAGTATATCGATTTATTGTCAATACATACCCATAAATTTGCTTAATGCTATTGTATTGTGCATATATTCGTAGATAGTTGTACTTGTACTGTGTAAGACAGAATTAAATTACCATCATAAATGTCATGTTTGCATCATGTAAGTGCCATGGTTACAAGCTTGCACTGATGCATATTGTTGTGACATCATATTGACACGAGCCATTAAGTGTGGTTGAATATCTGTACCATCAGTTCGATCTCCGTGCCGTTCTCCGCTTCAATGGCAATGCTTGTGGTCGTACACAGGGAGCCTTATTTAAGTGCATGATATTCCTTGCTGCACACTGTAATGTAAATATATGTGTCACTTTAAGCTGCCTGTATATTGCACTGACGGCGTTAAGGCACCATTGTATATTGCAGTGCTGTTTATTGCAGCACGGCTGCACCATTTGTGTTTACGCTGTGCTGCTGGCACGTGTGCTGCTGGGTGTTGCGAAGCTGTTTGCATCATTTGTACAAATACACCACCTCACATCCTGCAAAGCTCCGCTCTCATAGCGCTTCCCCGTGGGGTGCACTATATTGTTCCCCGTGCCGCCTGCACTAACCCCCTGTCTATGTGTGCCGCTGCTGCGCCGCCGCCGCCGCCGCCGCCGCCGCCGCCGCCGCCGCCGCCGCGCCGTACTAACCTTGTGTGGCCCTCCGGCAGTGCGGCGGCAGAGCTGGACAGGTGTCGGACGGGCCCGTGGCGGCCGGTGCCTGTCCGCCTGTCCGAGCAGCCCGTGTACCCGGGCCCCAGGCCAGGGCAGGGCCGCCCTCAGAGGGATGACGACAACGAGCACCCGCCCCGCAAACGGTCAGTCGCCTGAGCCTCAGCCGGACAGGATAGGTAGACTAGAGTCAGACCGAAACAGTCAAATGGCATCCCCGCGCGGCATCCCCGCTCGAGGGAACGGCGGACGACCAGTCGCTGGCGCCTCAGCCGGACAGGATATAGGTAGACTAGAGTCAGAGCAAAACAGGCAAATGGCGTCCCAGCGCGGTGTTGCGCCCACTTGAAACCCATGTGCTTTGCGTGGTTGGTTTAAAATTAGGAAAGTGGAAGTTTGAATTGTTTTTGTCACGTAATTTGTTGAACACAAAACAATAATTCGAAACTTGATGGAATCCAGGGTTCCGATAAATAATTCAACAAGAGGGAATTTGTGACATTGGCGACTTTTTAATAAAATATATTTTGGTCGAAAGAAGCTCTGCGGATATACGCCATTTGACTGTTTTGCCCTGAGGCCTGTTCAAGCCGCTGCGGCCGCCGCGGCTCCCGCGACCAAAAAGGCGGGGCTTAATCGTCAGCCAATCACGAAAGAGCAGGTCCGGAGGGGCGACATCATACTTTCTGCGGCTCCTGCGGCTGCTCGGGAGCAGCCGCAAAGAACGACATAAATAAATGGCGCACGTCCGACAAAGGTTGCGCACTGTTTTGTTGGCACCGCAGTTCACTGGTGGTTGTTTGCCCAAAAATGACAACTCGTGACTCGTAGATATTCATGTAGTTGAGTGGCCTTGGAAAACATTCAGTGTTTCCATGAAATTGCCTATTTGTTGCGAACGTTACGCGCGCCACCTATCGGACTCTATCAACGGCCGCAAACATTTTCATGGTTGTTCAAATTAAGCTCCGCCTTTTTGGCCGCGGGAGCCGCGGCGGCCGCAGCCCCCTTGAACAGGCATTATGGTGTGAACTCGCATGAATGTTTTGCATGTGTCCGATCTGTAAATGTGTTACGATATGCGGTTCCACCCTGTGAATGCGGACTAAGGCGTACCATTAGTGTGAGTAAACACTTGAATATAGTGCAGCCTTAACATTTCCTCGTCCTAAATCATGCTGTGACCATGAGAAGACGGCGCGGGGCATGCCACTGTACTAAAACATGTAATTATGACAAAACTGCATGTAGCACGGGCCCGGTATTACTATTTAAGTCAGCATGAGTTGAGCAAAAAGGAAAGCCTCGGACGTATTTCTGTTTAAACTGATACATTTTTACGCCGAGTCGTACGTCGTGTTGGCTGGCACAAGCCCAGGTGACCAGTCCGCTTATGGACGGCGAGTCTGCTGCACTGGACACATGACAAGTGCCTCATCATTTTTGCTTTGAGACTGGTTTCGTGACGTCTGTCTGGGCCTGGATCCTCGACCAAAACCGCTCGCTGGCGCTGAAGACACAGTCGCACGACGAGCTCGCTGGCGCTGAAGACACAGTCCCACGACGAGCTGTAGGGAACGACGAGCTTATGAGCAATCCGACTTGGGGTACTGCAGCTTTGGCGGGGACAGTGACAGGACGATTTTGTTATCAATTACTATTGATCCAAGTGCAGAAATTAGGGCATGGAGAACACTGTTAACAGCGGGGCGCACTTTACGGGAGGTCGGTGACACACGTCTTTTCCTTCCCCGCCCAACGGCATTGAACGTCACCTGCACCGAAGACCGCTGCAGTTTCCGTTCTGAATACACACCACCTTCCACTGCAGAGCTAGCTTGTGTTTCAGCTATACAGCCGGTCAGCGTTCAGCTGAGGTCTACGAGTTAACCTTTGACATTAGTTGCGCCGAAGCCGCCACCGAAGCCTCCACCGAAGCCGCATATACCGGCGGACACTAAGGTCATCGCTATAGAGGTCATCACTGTCGTATGACGTCACATCTGTCGTTATTATTTCTGCCTGCGTCATCGCTGTTGCGATAGTGTCTTAAGCGGGATGGAATGTGCAGTGACGGTGATAAATCAATCAAGGATACGTAAAACTCGTCTTTAATTCCACGAGATATGTGTCGGTGTGCAATACCGTCGGCCCAATGGTAATACGACTAGTGTCGTTGGCGTCAAAGAAGAAGAGTTTATCATCAGATAGCGGAATTCTCAGCATTCCTTTTGCTATACTGAAACTTTCTTTTTTGGTGCGGAATATCCGGGGATATTTGAAAGGTAATGGAAATAGCGTTTTGCGCACTTCCCTTTCATGGAGATACTGCTAAGCATGCCGGCTTTTCGATTTCTAGTTTCTAAGTATAAGGACCATGGGCAATATGAGCTCTTTTGGACCCGTGAACCGAACACTTGAATCACACAAAGAGAAGCACTTCGCCAAAGCCTGAAAGCCTCTCGTCCTTCCGAATACACTTGAATCCCCGTTTTGTTCCCGTTCCAGCTACTGTCGTTACTCTCAAATTACTCAAACATCGGTATCTCCAGCTACTAGCCTACTGCCTGCCTTCGAATACACTCTAAACATCCCTATCTCCCCTTTCCAGCTACTGGCCTACTGCCTGACTTCGAATACACTCTAAACATCCCTATCTCCCCTTTCCAGCTACTGGCCTACTGCCTGCCTTCGAATACACTCTAAACATCCCTATCTCCCCTCTCCAGCTACTGGCCTACTGCCTGCCTTCGAATACACTCTAAACATCCCTATCTCCCCTCTCCAGCTACTGGCCTACTGCCTGCCTTCGAATACACTCTAAACATCCCTATCTCCCCTTTCCAGCTACTGGCCTACTGCCTGCCTTCGAATACACTCTAAACATCCCTATCTCCCCTTTCCAGCTACTGGCCTACTGCCTGACTTCGAATACACTCTAAACATCCCTATCTCCCCTTTCCAGCTACTGGCCTACTGCCTGCCTTCGAATACACTCTAAACATCCCTATCTCCCCTTTCCAGCTACTGGCCTACTGCCTGCCTTCGAATACACTCTAAACATCCCTATCTCCCCTTTCCAGCTACTGGCCTACTGCCTGCCTTCGAATACACTCTAAACATCCCTATCTCCCCTTTCCAGCTACTGGCCTACTGCCTGCCTTCGAATACACTCTAAACATCCCTATCTCCCCTTTCCAGCTACTGGCCTACTGCCTGCCTTCGAATACACTCTAAACATCCCTATCTCCCCTCTCCAGCTACTGGCCTACTGCCTGCCTTCGAATACACTCTAAACATCCCTATCTCCATCTCCCCTTTCCAGCTACTGGCCTACTGCCTGCCTTCGAATACACTCTAAACATCCCTATCTCCCCTCTCCAGCTACTGGCCTACTGCCTGACTTCGAATACACTCTAAACATCCCTATCTCCCCTCTCCAGCTACTGGCCTACTGCCTGACTTCGAATACACTCTAAACATCCCTATCTCCCCTTTCTAGCTACTGCAACTGGGAGGAGCGCTATGAAGCCGAGGTGGCCGCCCGCGGAGGCCGTGCCGACGACGAGCCTCCAGGCGAGGTGAAGCGCGCTGACCTGGCGCTGATGAACCCGATGGGCTGCGAACGTCGGCCGCGCCCCGAGTCGCCGGAGCCACACGAGGACAGCTCGGGAGCGCGCGACCTGCGCGTGCCGAGCCGCTCGCCGCCGGAGCGCCGCGGGCCGCCCATGGAGGAGCCGCCGCGGGGGTACTCCATGATGGAGACGCGCGAACTCATCACGGCGCGCGCCCGCCAGCTGCTGAGCGTGCTGCCTGGTCATCCTGCACTACACCCGGAGAGCATCGACCGCGACGATGTGCCCAACACTAACGGCCAGCACAGACCAGGTCAGTGTGTGCGGTGCAGGCGAGGGAGGGAGGTTAGGGCCAAGGGATTGACTGGCGAAGGATCGCTGGATTGGACCTCTGTAAGGGCGCTAAGGGGGAAGGGCATTGATGGGCGAATGACGGAGATGGAATAGGACAAGCAATTGTACAGGGATGAATCGGTAGGCAAGGGATTATTGGACCTTCCAAAGGGGGCATTGGTCTCTTCACGCAGTCTCAAATAATTGATAAATCCAATCTTGTCATGGTCTATAGTACTCAGACCCCGTGTAAGACAGTGCCCCGGTTCTGGTGTAATGCGGCTCTTGTGGTCACTCACACGTGGGACAGCAACATGGTCAATGTGGTCCAGGCATCAATTTTCCTGGTCGCCAATTGTGACCTTCAGACCACATTTGCGTTTCGTGACCTGGATCGATTCGCTGTTGGATCGCTGGAGAAGCGGTTCGTGGCTATCGTATTATTACCAAAAGCGGCCAGCGTGCTTCATTTTTCCTTGCTTCGCCCGTTTTCTGAATGCATGCGGAAAATGCTAACTACTCCGAAGCTTTCCTTAGCTGGAGGCCGACATTTTTGTTGCAAACTTCCCGGATATTTTATATCAAGGCTTCCTGGAAGTTAATGGTTGAAAGCCTTTCTCACAAACACTTCAACGCAAATCGTCGACAGCAGACGTGCTTGTTTGACAAACTAAAAGGACAAGCGATGTAGTTCATGAAGTCCATATGAAAAGCACACATCCCCAAACGGCACTGTCGCATTCATGCTCAAAACTCACTTGATGAGTCGTCATGCATATGGATTATCTTTGGTTCAGCTGTGAAATTTCCTGTCTTTATAAGGACAATGCGGGTTTTGTCAAACTTCAAGTGGAAAATGGATTTAGGCGAGGTGATCTTTCTGCCAGGCGAGGGTCTCGCCTTGTTTAGTAACTTCCTGCGGCGCCGTTGCTTCGAAGAAGTCTTTGGAGCTGATGGGAGCGTGACAATGAGCGTGAATTTGGGGAGAGCTGATAAAATAACATCACAATCTGTCATAGAGTATGCTTGATGCGCCCCGCAGTGATGTCGGAATTTGGATGGCGCAGGAGCCTTTTGCCACCTCCTTGAAAATATTTAACATTTGTATCTGGGTGTTGCGTGTAGGGAATCAAATTGAGCCTCCTCGTGGCCTCGCATCTCTGGAGAACTTCTCTGGCATCACCGGAAACGCATCTAAGAATGCAGCACGCTGAGGAACTCAGGTGTTGGCAGATGGCAGATATCGCTCGCTGTGCAATGTTGCCTTACGGATTTCCAGCTAACCGCCAGGGTCATCACTGACACGGGCTCATATTGGAGTTCCACAAATAATCAGATAAAAGGAAAGCTTGTCCTGTAGTCGCAGTCACGGAAAGGGCTATACGTTGTGAGGCAACGCGCGAAGATATGTTTATCGGGGCTGAAAACGATTAAGCATCGAAAATGAGGGGCGCTTGTGATCAAAGGATATGCACATGAAGGTAAAACTTAGATACTAAATGGACACGCAACCAAGGGTTGATGTGCCGTTTTAGGTATGTCATGGCCGATTTAGTGTTCTTCACACGGCCTACCGTTACGGGAAATTCCAACACCAGTGAATGCGATGAGATTTCAAGCTAGATTGTATGAACAAACTTATCAGCTATTTCCGAGAAAATTCTCCCAAGATATGTATCTGGGTATGTTAAATGGTCACTTTATCCAAATCATGATTCCATCATTCTGTTCCATTTGTTGATTTCAAAATCAAATTATGAAAAAGGTTTGTGACTCAAACCCGTTAGCTTGAAATTTTTCTGAAATCTTAGTCAATGCTGAGCTTTAAGAAATCTAGTCGTTTTTGTCGAGAAACTGAAATGACTGGCGAATCCGAAATGTCCACTTTGCGTTGCCACTGCGCCCTGGTACACAACCAGCCTTGGTACACAACGAATGCATCTTGAATCCTCACCCAACCAACGACACAACCGACCAACGACACAGCCGACCAACGAAACTCACCCTGAACTCACCCAACCAACCAACGCCAGTGGCACGTTGAATTAACACACGGACAACGACACCGCCGACGCTGCCTGGTACTGTTGCAGACCCGACGCAATCCACTTCCTCGTGAGGCTCGCCGCTGGAGCGCCGGCCGTAACTGGCGTCACGCCTCCCGTAAAACGACCCCCCGCCTCCCGTAAAACGACCCCCGCTCCCAATCATAGCCCGTACATAATGACTGGTCCGTGCAGTGCATGAAGACACGCCGCGCGGCAATGCTGACGCGCCAGGCCCGCTGCAAGTGCCGCCGCCGCCGCCCCGCCGCCTGCCGTCGCTGGCGGTGCCTGCGCGGCCGCCGCCGCTGCCGCCGTTGCAGCCGCTGACAGCGCCTCAACCGCCGCCGCTGGCGCCGTTGCAGCCGCTGCCGTTGCGGCAGCCACTGCCGCTGCCACAACTGCCTCCGCCGTTGCGGCAGCCACTGAAGACGCCGTTTGGGAGTCATCGGGCCGTTTCGGAGCCGTCCGGCAGGCTTGGCAAGCGGCGGAATGACGGCAGTAACAGTCGGAGCGGTGCTAATTGAAATGTTGCAACGCCCCGGCGGCGGTCGTGCTGTTGGCTGGCATGGCAACGGCTCCCGGTGCTGCGACTCTACACCGCACTGCGCCACTCCACGCCACAACGCGAAACTCTGAGCCATGAAGATACGATGGTTGGGGCACGCTGTCAGTTGTTTGGTCTGTAGTGAGAGTACCTAATGGCCAGAAGTGGGGGGGGGGGGGGGGGGGGCGTCGCCAGTCGTTGCTCTGAGTACTGGAACTGGGAAGTCTCGCTTCGTCACGATTACCCAAGCTCTGTCACTAATCGGTCAGTCTAGGGTTGTGCTTGATGACGCAATTGACTCAAGTTGTCACCATTTTGTACTTGAACCCTCACGGTTCGGGCAGAGTGCCAGCAGTGCCGAGCGCTGCCGGTAGGAGGTGCTAGATTTATGTAGAAGGAGCAATTTATCGTCAAACCTGATCTGTTACTGATCTTGCACCTCTACTGATCCCGACCTCTGGCATTCCTTCCTTATCAGTTGTGAGGGGCTGCCCACAAGACGGGAGTAAGTTGAGTCAATTGCGCAATCGGGCACAACCCTGGGCCGCCCGCCCCGCCCCCCTCAGTGAGATTATACACTATACAGAGCCCCCAAACAGTCCTGGTTCGGCGAACTGGTCAGTTGGCCCGCACGTGGGGCGAGCTGTGGTGCTTTACTCGGCACCCCCAGGGTGACGTGGCCGACAGGCCTTCCGGGAACGCTCGGTATTTGTTCGACCAAGCAAAGCTAGTCGACTGTGTCTGGCGATGGTCTTCCAGCGACCATAAGTGCAACCGAACGAGATGTTTAGGTTAGAGTGCGGTGCCACTTAGCCTGGGGACGCGTGTTAGATTACTGAGTATAGCTGTGTTTTGATTGGAGTATCTGTTTCAGTCGGGCCGCGGTCTCCCTCAGGGATTTATTTTAGCACCTGCTTTTTTAGTGCACTGATAGTTTGACTACCCCTACGGCTATTTCCTTCTGTTACTTCATCATGTTACGAAACTGAATGCGATTTATTCATTGGTATATTATTCATGTATGAACATTGACACCTTATGGGGGTTATAGTATATAGGTTTACCGATCAACTATCATGCAATAACTTTTAACTGCATCTGGCGAACATCTAACAGAGGGACAATATGCATTTAGTCAAAAGTAAATATAGCCGTGAAACTGGGAATCCCACCAGTCAAATCTTTTTCAATGCATACTTTGCATTTAATTAGCATATTATTTGCACAACTATGGTGTGACAGAGCGCCATGCCGTCCTTAACGGTGCATAACGACGCCTCCGTTATGCCTGTTAGAAGAATACGAAGCATCATGCAATTAAAGAAGTCGCCGTCCAAGAGCGAAGGGGGACATGTACCGACTCGCGCTAAAAAAAGACATCGCTCGTGGGAAGTGTCCAAATTGCATTCTCACGCAATGCCAATTTCGCTATGCCAAACAAGCTCTCGGAAACCGAAACGACTGGCCTCAAACGAATACCAGAAACTCCGCGTTGCGACCAAATTGCAGCTTGCGCCTCTAATTTTACCACCGTCGCGAGGCCTGCGCACCGCGCACATTCGGCTTCAATTGTAGCCGCCTACCCTGTTGAACAAGATATAATCCTGGGTCGATTATCCTGGCCTGCAATGCCTTTCACAGGAACGCTGCCGATTTGCGTTGGGCGAATAGGCGGCGCGGCGGGGCAATGGACGGGGTTGTGACCTTTCGGTGACCTTTGGGCGCTGAATGGGGTCGCGGGGTACAGACTGCCGCCGTGTGCGGACCCAACGAGGTACTAAACTGATGTGGCCTTTAACCAGCAGAACAGCACTTGAAAGCGGCCTTAGCGCGGACCAGCTGCCTCATGAGAAGGGTTACAAAAACGGCCGGGTCAAATGTCTTGTTGAGGCTGGTCCGTGCGAAAATGAGGCTGATCCGTATATAAGCTGTGCCACTTGGCTGTTACGATATGATAAGACTGGCCACTCAGTGTGTGGTCGAATGACCAAAACAACACCGAAATTGTAGGAATTCCCGAGACGGGACTGCAACTAGTAATTCTGCAACTAGTAATTTTTGTGTTAAGTTTTAAACACTTAATAATATGTGACCGAAGAGTCATTTCTTTAACACTGGTATTATATTATTGTTCGTTTTTATCGGAAAACTCGGTTTGTTTTTTGTTTTAATTTAAAAGACTTAAGAAAGAAAATAAAGAAGTCTTTTGTAATTCAAACAAAAACACACTGAGTTTTTTCCGATAAAAACGAACAATAAACACTTAATGTTACGGAATATATACAAATTTCAGTAATTATTCAAGTAAAAGGTTGCTGAAGCTTAAATTCATGCTATGCCAGACTGCAAAACTACATATATAAAGTATTTACTCGTACAAAGCTTTCGAGAACCGCAAATTCGATGTCTAGTTCGGTAAATGAACGTTTTGAATGGACGATTTTTATGTCGCGAATTCAAAGATTTCCGTTATCACGTATCAAGTTCTCCGATTGTCCTCTCTCCCACTGGCTCTCTGGTCAGCCCGCTGGAGACGGCTAGCACCTCTCATCTGAAGTGCTGCCATATCGCTGCAGCCCGTTGCCGCCTCCCGGTGCACCTGCATGCCAATCAAATTATACGGCGCCGCTGTGGCGACGATCGTGGCGCTATAACGGTGCCGACCACGGCGTCATGAGATGCCGGGTCAGACCTGCGCGCCGCGCCGCCGCCGCCGCCGCCGCCGCCGCCGCCGCTCTGCAGCCGGCCGGCAGCTGGTAACACCGCGAGAGAAGGTGCAGTGTTGGCTGCAATGAAGGTGCAGTGTTGGCTGCAAGAGAAGTGCTGTCAGCGCAGAGGCACGAGGGCGATGCACACTGTACGGCGAGCCAGAGAGTCTGTGGTTGGTGCATGAAAACACAACTTGTTTCGA
The DNA here is from genome assembly GCA_036785665.1 of Chirona hameri. Classification (NCBI taxonomy): domain Eukaryota; kingdom Metazoa; phylum Arthropoda; class Thecostraca; order Balanomorpha; family Balanidae; genus Chirona; species Chirona hameri. Next base: position 75,894 of record JAXIVJ010003421.1, on the reverse strand, counting down.
ATCGTTAAATGTGATTATTCAATTCATTTCGGGCGAATTTTGTGCGCATTTGGTTTAGCTATACCTACTATCGACTGGACATTATACTTAACTTATTCTTGATTCTTAAGCTTTTAAATTGGGGTTAGCTGAATTGTTTCGTTTGGGATTTGTATTACGCTGCTTCTTCCCACAGAAGTAGGTATACTTCAATCCCAAATTATGTAACACAACTTTTTTACCTTGCTATTTCCCTATTTCTTCTAGGATTGCTGCTTGAATCATTCTAGCATTCAAATTCCCCAGGAGCATTGAATTCCAGGATAGGTAACTTTAATCTTGCGTCGGCAGACTTTGATAAATAAATATTAACGAGAAACAATTAATCACAGACACGTGAAGTGTATCATATGGGTCACTGGGTATCACATGTGTAATATTATTCAGGCTATTTCCTCGAGTTCCTGAGAATAACCGCAACAGAGCGTGCTTAAAACAGACACGCTCACACGATTCCGAATCTGAACCTAAGCCCGGCCAGATCGGCGCCACCCTCGCGGTTATTCCGCCAAACAGGGGAAATGCAACATTTGCGTTGTACACCGCCCGATTTTATTTGTGTTGTTCACGATCTTCGCCGGATCCGTCTTTGGCAAATTGTTTCTGATTGGTCGACAAGTAATATGCCGGTCATGATTTACGGGAACTTATCGGCCCCATATTTGACCACCCGTTAGTCATGCTGTTTTTTTTCAGGGCGGTTACGCGACCGCTGGAATGCTAGGATTCTGGCCCTCCTCATGTTTGGGCTGCTCCTACCTTTTGCCCATTGTTCGAATAATGCATACTCACATTGCAAACTGTCACGTTCTTGTTGCCGTGCTTTTCCAGTATGTCTAGTTTTCCATCACTCTAGCAATTCTAGCATTGCATAGCATTGCATGCTTCCCTTTCGGCGATGCTCTTATTGTTTCAAGACCACCCTGCACGTGCGGATATCTCGGCAGATCCTCTGCTGAATCTGTGCCGACTTGCCGTCTACTCTCCTCCGGTGCAGCCTGCAGCGAATGCCTCATAGTGCACCGCTTTATACCCTGTGCACTGCGGTGCATTGTGCACCCGGCGTCTCAGCGTGCAGCTCGCTCGCTGGCTGGCCTCACTCGTGCCAGTGACGTCACGCCGTTGCGGCTAATTGATTGGCCATCAGAGCGGGGCCGCTGGCCGGTCCCGGCGACCGACGAGTAGGCGCTGCAAGGCCATCCCCCGCGGGCACCACGGCATGGGCGCACCCAGGCAGGGGCGGCAGGGGGCCGAACGGGGTAGCCTCTCAGGCCTCACCGGCTGCTGGGAGTGTCGGCATTAGAAGGTAGCAAGGGAGATAATTTGATGCTGGTAAACAAGGAAACTTAGCAGCGAATGAGTTCCCGAGTGCCGACTACTCGACTCCTATGACAGCTCATCAGGGGTGTCCAGTCGTATCTGGTCGCCGTTGCTGCTGGTCTTAGCACTGTGCAGAACAGCTGCTCTGAAAGTGACGGCCAGCAACGGGTTAGCGCCTGCACGGCCCCATGACCTTGTTGACCCCTGCTGACAGCGTAAGCGTTCCCTGTACTGGCTGACCTCATCTCGGGGAAACCGTCGGCACCGCTCTAAAGGCGGCCAACGGATGATCTAAGCGTCCCTTCCTGTCTGTTCTGCAGGGAACGCCCACGCGTGTCTTCATCGGTATTCACTAAGATAAGAGGTTGTTTTCTGGAGTACTGGCTGCGCAATGCTTCAGAAATCAGAGTTTTTGTTCGATCGTGAATTGTGTTGTCAGGGAACGTTTAGTACTGTTAACGAGAAATGCGTAATGAGATATTCTTGTCGGTAATGCAGCTTTTATGATTTGTACACGAGGATGAAACGCTTGCGGATAAAACAAAAGCAAAACATCGCTTGTTTCCTTCCTATATATCATTGAACTGGAAGCGACGCTGGCAATTCTGTCATGCATCACTTTATGTGTACTCCGTGCCGCCTTTAAAAATCCGATGATTAACACGGGTGGTCGACACAAAGGGCTTAATTATACCTCTCTCTCCCCTCTCCCCCTCTCTCCATGTCTCCATGTCTCCATGTCTCCATTTGTGGGCGGCTCGTCACGCTCCCTGATAACAATGTCGGACGGAAGTGTTCGTAGTGAGACACGGTCTCTGACGTCAGCGGTTATGAGCCAGCACATTTCGTTCCTGGATCGCACCTGTAAAAAGACAGTGAAAATACACACAGCGAACAGAACAGGACAGGGCTGGTTGGGAGTTGTCACAGTAATGCTTAGCACAGCATCGGGTGGCAAAGTTGATTTATTATTATAAATGTATTTGTGGCTACTTTAAGGAGACCTCCCACTTGGAAACCTGACTAAAAATCAACACAGCCTCAGAGTTCGAGGCAACGTCGTCAAATCGGCTGCGGTTTGTCTATTCAGGTTACGAAATATCAATCAGCATATTTGACAATTGACGCTGACGCAAATGTGACGGCTGAATGATAAGAAAATATATGTTTGTTTCCTTACTTGCGTTCTCAAGCAATAATTCACACATCATTGTGCGATGATGTAAACATGACGCTCAATTATGCGTGCGATACGATGTATTTCTTGCTATTATTGATGACAAAAAGGCTGTTTCTGCCCAAAATAACGCATCGAACAAGTTAACAACCAAGCGCAGGCTTTCTTGTTGATATTTCAACCAAAGAGGCAGACGTTTTCTAATCTAGTCCTGTTCGTATTTAAAGCGCCTTGTCATTTATAACTTTCGCGCAGTATTATCACCCATGTCGTTGGCGGCACCTGCTAATCAGAGGTCCGGCTCAGAGCTCTCTCAGACCTCAGACGCCCCGCCGGTCGCTCACGACCTCCACATCAGATCAGATAACGGCGACACTCCGGCCCGACAATATTCATGAGCCCTCGCTGCAGCCTAATAGTGGTCAGATGTCAACATTAACAGCACGGATCTAGTTTGAGCTACGGTACTGCCACCGGGGCACGCTGTTAAATGGATGATTGCGGGGTGAGGTCCATACAAGCGTGGGCGGTAGTTTGGTGGGCTTAGACGCACTTTGCAGATGTGGATGGATTTTGCGTAAAGCGGATATGTAGTCAGTAGATTAATTTGCAGAAATGTGCTGTGCCTGTGGTTGCTTTGATAGTTTATGTTATAATTCCGTTGTTGGTGGAGTGCGTATTCCTATTTCATACAGAGCGCTTCAAATAGCCGCCACTAATATATATATATATATAGCCGTCACATATAATATTGCCGTCACTAATACGAACGGAATATATTATCAAGAGAAGGCCAACCAATACTACTCTGAGCTACAAACGAACAGTGCAGCCTTAATTTTACGTTACCGTATGGTTGATTCCACTCTATATCATATCCAGTCTATATCAGCGGCAAAATGTGCTGCCCTCTATATCAGTTTACGACCGATCTGTCCTCTATAGTAATATACGACAGACCTGCCCTCTATATCAGTACACGACCGATATCATTGGCCAATTGCCCTGACCCTGAGTTGCCATGAGCTTGATCTGCGATTATTTTAATAATCTCAGATCATGATCCGGAGCAGGATTGAGCTGCCCCCTAAATCATTTGATCGAGCCGACGTCTATATATCAAACGACTGATATCAATTGGCAGTTGACCTGCTATAAACAAAAGTATTACCGAAAATATGCATCGGCCGGCGACTGTCGCGTCCTCTATATAACGCGACTGACCTGCCTGTTTTTCCGCCGGCAGACGACAATGGTGGCCGCCAGCTGCAGGATGACCGGACGAACAACTCGCTGGAGCGCATGGAGACGCTGCTTCAGGAGCTGGTGGACATGCAGCGCGCCTTCCTGCTCTCGGAGGAGCGCCGCCGCCGCGAGCAGCTGATCCGCGATGAGAATTGTCGGATCCAAGACAAGGAGTTCCTGGTGCGGCTGGCGCAGACGCTGGCTAACTCGCACCACTGAGCACCAGCGGCGGCAAGGGTGGTGTGCTGCGGAGTGAGGTGGCCCGGCATGGTGATGCGGGCTGATGTGGGGAGTGACAAGAGGCCCCCGGGCAGGTGGATGGGAGGGAGAGAGGCCCGGTGCTGGTGGCCTGGCCGACGAACACTGGGCGTCACAGGTGGCCTGCGCGCGCAGGTCCGGCGGCTCTGAACTGACGAGTACAACGCGCAACGCGGACTCTGGACGGACCAACGCCACTGGCAGATGTAGTTGGAATAGATGGCGCTGGCGAAGCGGAATAGATGGCGCTGGCGAAACATCCGTATAGACGGCGCTGTCGACGCTTTGGAATAAGTGCTGGCTGATCTGTGGAGCGGGTGACACTGCCGACGCTTTTAAATAGGTGGCGCTGCTGCTGCTGCACGCTCTGACCGGATGCCCGCGGCGGCTGCGCACGCATGCTTCTGCTGTGGCTGGACGGGTGGCCGGACGAAGGTCTTCATCGTTGTGCGCATGGATGCGACGTGAAATCAAACGTCAAACGTATATTGGTTCGTGGAGAGGAGATATTCCGTAGGCTTGACTGTGGGCGTGTGTGACTGCAATAAGATGGGTAATTGACGAATGGCTGCTTAGGCTAGTAATCGAATAATTGATAGAGTTAGACACAGAGAGCGCATGATTGCTATTGTGCATTGCTGCATGCAACATTTTCACCCGCACCTCTCTGTAGCGATTGAGTGGAGCGGTTGTCAGTCATCAATGAGCGCGTGTGTTTGCGTATGTGTGTCGACAAAATTAGTAATGTGGATTATATAATGTGTGCTGTAGATTTACTGATGACTTGGTTATATCGCCCCCATTTGAATGGTGCAACAGATGGTTGGTTGGATTTCTCAAGTTTAGACTTTGAGAATGTGAACTTTTTTTTGGCATTCTATATCCGCAAGCTGCCCTTCGCGCATCCTATATGCGTTTCTCTGAACGATAAACATAGTTCAGTTTTGTTTTATGGAGGGAGGAATATTGATCAATTACGAGAAGCTAAGCGTTAATTCGCTTTTACGCTAAAATTTGTCTACATACCAGATTACAAACGATTTAACCTTGCCGCAAATCCCGAGTTTCCCGAAACGTCCCTTTACCACAGCGCGATGTTTTGACAACATGCCCGTCACCAACCCATCCCATCCCCGCCGTCACTGATTCTCGCGGACGGGCCCTCACACTCCCTCCCTGCCGCCCGCCTCCCGTGGAGTGCCTCCCGTACCCCTTCGTCCCCGTTGCCCCTCTGTGCCCCCCTGTTCCCCCTGCCCAGCTGACTCACCGCTGTACATACAATGTGACTCGCCGTATGGTTGGCCTAACGTGGCCCACTGCGGTCGTGCCTGCACCGATTGCCTTATGAGGACACTGAGCCGTGCTGACGGCGGCCGGACGGACGTGCTCCGGCTACGGCGCGTGCGGCGTGCACGGCCGCGAGCACGCCCGGTGGCAGCGGCCTCGATCTGAGGGATGACACCCGGTCTGTTGAGTTCGTGTTTTGGGGAGGTGGCAGTGCTACTTTTGGCGGCAATAAACGTGTGCAAAAATGTGGCCTCTGATTTTCGTCCCTCCGCAATGCGATCTCGTCAGATTGTTGATATAAGCTTTATGGCTAAAAGGGATAGATCGATTGCGTACTTTTGGCTAATATGAACTGAAAAATTGCCAATAAGTTATATTTTGGCCTGTGTGGCTTATTCAGGGCTAAACAAAATAAAATAACAGGCAACACGAAATAAAAATACGGTAGGCTGGGTGCCGGGCAGGGACTCGTCTAACATGTTAACTGCGGGGCAAAAACCCCAGTCACGCCTCCTGCCCCCCCCCCCCAGTCGAGGGGAAAACCGGCCACTGGGGGGGGGGGGGGGGGGGGGGAAAGTTTAAAAAGGTGATAACTGTTGGCACTGGCGGATCCAGGGCATAAGGGTCAAATCCCCCCCCCCCCCCCCCACACACACACACAGGAATCCGGTGGTATTCAATACTAGTATGACCCCCCCCCCCCCGCGCGTTTCTAATTTATCGTAAAATCGTAAAGAATTGTCTTTTCAGCAATCAAAATATAAATATCCACAGTCAAAAACCGGAAAATGTCGCGCCGCTTCGCGGAATGACAACTTTCGCAATTGCATATACAAATGTGAAAAATGGGAAAATGAATTATATTAAGTATCTGGCAGAGGCTCTCCTTGGCGGTAATTGCTGGCACTGGCGGATCCAGGGGGGACATCAGGGGAAAATGCCCCCCACAGGAATCTAGGAGGGGCATTCAATACAAGAATGTCCCCCGCGCGTTCCCTGCACTGAACGTGAAAAACAATGATCTTAGGAGAAAACTTCATGAACACATAAGTTTTTTCTCGAGTGATTATTTTGTATATATCCCTTTCTTTCAATGATAGACAAAACAGCGCACCTGATGCAATTCAAGCAGCCCCGGTGACACTTAAACCGCGCCCCGCTGGGGGAGGGGGAAGAGCAGAAACGCCTCCCTCCCGGAGTTTCTCAATAACTTGACAACTATGAGATATATCAACGTTAAACTGTTCGTACCTTATGCTGCATCAATTTTACGTCTGCTCACCAAATTCCAATGAAATTGATCTAGTATTTTTGGAGATATTGACGTTTTAATGACGCCATGTCATGCCATTTTTGGTGGAAAAACGATAAATGTTTGAACAATCGTAGAAATGAGAGTTTTGAAGGAAATTGCAAATAATAAACGTCAAAAGAAAGGTAATTACATTTTCTTGAAAATGGCTGTCTCAGATTTGAGATATTTTGTGTTTTCCACCCCCAAAATAAGAAAACTGATTTGTTTTCGGGGAAAAAATCCACAAAATCTTTTTTTTTGTGAATTTGAAAAGTGAATTTCTTAAGCTCGAATACCAAAATAATGTGACCGGCCCAAACCGCGGATAAAAAATAGGGGTACATTTTTGCCGCACAAAAATGCCCCCCCCACGGAGAGAGGCTGGATCCGCCAGTGATTGTTGGCGAGATGCACATTTTAACTGTTCTGTGCAAGTTATAGGCCAGGCATGTAGGATCCTATTAAGTTGAGGTGGCTTCACCCCCCCCCCCCCCACACACACCTGGACAAGAAAGTGGGTCAAATCCGGGATAAATGTGTATTTTTGTGGATTTTCATGGTACTTTAAGCGATTTTTCCCAGCTGCCCACCCCCCAAATTAAATGTAAAATGTATGTCACTTCCTTATTAATTTAAAATAGCTCACCCTTAAACAATGACATGACATCAAACAGCCTCCAACTCGGCGGTGTTCGTTCGAAGACGAGTGCGAAACAGGACAAAAGCGGTGCCGACACACCGCGCAACTTCTGATCTTTTTACCTTCGGCTGCTGAATTATGTCCCCCTCCCCCTCCCCCTCCCCCCGCTCGCCGCGAGGCGTCGGGAGCAACGCGTCTTCGATTCTGATTGGCTGGCAGTACCTGGCTTCCCCTCGTGTCAGTGATTATGCCCGGGGGCGATGTGGTCAGTTGGTGCTAGTCTAGACATGAGTGAAGGACGCCAGTCTGATATCAGTGAGTGGCGACGTCGGATTGTTGACGGTGGTGCAGTGTGTTGAGAGATTTTGTACCCATGGTTGTGGAAAGGAGCTCAGATGGGCTGGTTTGTTGTGATGGTGTGAGCGATCGTGCAATATTTACGGCGAAAAAACGATTAGCTTTACCTGCTGCTGCTGAAGATAGTGAAATGTAAGGATTAGAGCCCCTCATGGGGCACATTTTCAGCCCCGATCCCGTTCCAGCCCATTCAGCCAGACCAAACCCGTTCCAATCCGAATTCATAATTGATGGGGCTCCCGTTCCCACCCGCTTCAGCGTATTTCACTTTTTGTGGTGTTACACAAATTATATGGTCTGTCCCAAAGCCATTCCAACATTTGCAAAAAAATGCCCTATTCCCTGCCCATTTCCACCCCGTTCCCATTCCCATACGGGATTCACATTCCATGAAGGACTCTAGTAAGGATGGAACCTGTCTCGACGCTTTGAATGCTGTAACTATAGGAGGCTTCAAACCGGATACATTCCCAGGTCAGTCCACTCTGGATAATTTTTTACCCTCAGGCATTGTACGGATACAGGGGTCAGGGTCAGTTCTCGAATACAGGGGTCAGGGTCAGTTCTCGAATACAGGGGTCAGGGTCAGTTCTCGAATACAGGGGTCAGGGTCAGTTCTCGAATACAGGGTTCAGGGTCAGTTCTCGAATACAGGGGTCAGGGTCAGTTCTCGAATACAGAGGTCAGGATCAGTTCTCGAATACAGGGGTCAGGGTCAGTTCTCGAATACAGGGGTCAGGGTCAGTTCTCGAATACAGGGGTCAGGGTCAGTTCTCGAATACAGGGGTCAGGATCAGTTCTCGAATACAGGGGTCAGGGTCAGTTCTCGAAGTGTTAGTTCAGCGGTACCCGCTCAACTTGGACTACTTTTTCGGAGGTTGAGCTTCACGAGCTTCTCCGTCATGCAAAGCAGCTCAGATAATCACGGTATTTAACCCGCGAGTCATTGGGGGGGGGGGGGGGGGGTAGCCCCTCCTTGGGAATATTAGGAATATTTCAACAACAAATGCAGATATCAACGCCAAACTTTCAGTATCTTTTCGGGCATCATTTTAAATCTTTTGTGCAAAAATAAAGCAATTTCGTCAGAAATTGTTAGAGATATAGTGAATCTAGTGACGTCACTAAACACGATTTTGACACAAAAATTAGCGAAACTTTGCCAGGCCATAAAAATGCCACATTTGAAGAAAAATGCAATCTAAAAACGCTAAAAGGTAGAACATTGCAAGGGCTACACACCAGTTATCTCGAAATTGCGATTTTTTTACCCCCCATTTTTTTTTTTAAATGCCCACAAAATCACATTTTTGAAAGATATTTAAAAAAAGGAATATATGTCAGATAACGACATATGGGCAACTACCATACCAAATTTCAAAATTATATCATATTTTTTGACTGACATGGCATATAAAGTATGGGTAAATCATGACGTCATATTTTTTAATTGCGTTTGTTGGCTTTTATTGACCAGATACAGACAAATAAATGCCAGCACTGTATTTTTTTTAGATAAAACTGATGTAGAAACATGCTTTTTTATTTCGATTTATCAATTAAAATGTTGACCTTCAGTGACTTGAACTTGACCTGAACTTGACACTAACTTCACGTAAATGAAGTCAGGTGGTAAAATGACTATCACTATATAATTCAACGCGTAAAAAACATCCATTAAACATGTGCTGCATGACTTTCGTAGATATTTTGTGTGTAGTGACCTTTTGTGACCTGACCTTGACCTTGATCTTTTCCAACAATCTCACTTTAGCTCATGTGGGATATGTATCATACCTTTGACAGCACTTTGGGTGAGTATAGGTGCAATCGAAGGCCATGGATGGCAAGTATTGTCCATAAACACAAATACCTTGATTTTGACGTTTGACTTGACCGTGACCTGACATGTGACCTTAATTTGACATTTTGAAGTGTGTGCTTGGTTTATCTCATTGAGGGCTTTCGAATGCCGCCGTGCACGTCCCGCTGCAATCATTGGTTCTGAAGATACCAGGGGGGAAGCCCCCCCCCCCCCCCAAGTGAGTCTTGTTACAGAATATACCCCAGTGACGCCGGGTTAAGGTGCAAGGTCAGTAGGTGTGTGTCAGATTGGCCAGGAAGTGCAATTAAGAACTCACCCAATAGCTTAGCTTCGCCAAGGGGTTGTGTTTGCACTAGAGGTGGCACAAGTTTATATTTTGTTTGGACCCAGACCCGACCCGGTCACAAAAGCTGAAAAATGGACCCAGTTATACCCGGTGCAAGGCAAGTTTGACCCAGCGGACCCAACTAGCAAAGTGTTGTCTCGCAACAAATATTGACAAATCTGCACTCTACTGTTAGTGCAAGTAAACTAACTCTTGTAGTTGCAAATACATACAGTTCAGATTGGCCAACAGCACAAAGAAACATGCTTATTAGTGTACCTACTTGCGTGAAACCAGCATGAAACATAAGTTGGACCCAGCCTGTACCCGGTATCATTTGGCGGGACCCAGTCTGGGACCAACTGGGTCCAAACTGGCAGAGGTGAAAGAAACGCTGAAGCTGTCGCAAACGAAATTCGCCAAAGGAGGAGCTGTCGCATTTCACCAAACCCAGAGGTTTACAATACAAATGGCTAATTTAAGGCGTAGAACGTGAACATATGCATTTTTACATCAATCGAGCAAAACATTTAAAAACAACAATATACAACCAAAGTAAGATGATATTGCACATGTGCACTCAGCGCTTGCACCTGATTACTGACATTCATATAATGAGCACAAGAATAAAACAAAACAAGAAAACCACTGTCCCGGACCACTACAGTTCGCCCGCCACCCATTTCACACAAAAAAATATAGTAGGAACACCAAAGGTAGATTGAGCAGCATAATAAACATTGGGTCATTCATTATTTAAACTTCACACATCAATGATCTTAGCCAAGACAAAATCCAAAAGCATGCATTGCTTGCAAAAAGACCAATAAATGTTGACAAGTAAATGCAAACACCTGCATTTGAGCATTGTCAATTCAATTGAAGACTGCAGCTAATATAGAATAAATGAATCATTAACATTGAATGAACTGCATATACTTGTGACTTTGTGACTTGTGACTTGTGTCTATTGGGGTTTTAGGGTGTGCCGACTCCTCGGGTCAATTTGCGCCCATACTTGTACCGTTAAATACCAATTTAACAAAATAGGTGCTTTTAACTTTATACAAATGTAACATGTTTCCATGTCATACAAATTGTTCACAACTAATTAGCAATGGATCAAACTTGATGTTTGGGTTCACTGCTCAGTGTTCATTTATCAAGTCCAGACGAGCACAGGATCCTAGGATTGCTTTGAAGTCAGGGTGCGGAGTGGAAATTCAGCTTAAAAATAACCATAAAGAGTGGAAAATTCAGCTTAAAAAAAATATCATACTTGGCTTTGTCAAAACTCACCCTCCGGATTCAGCTATTACAAATGGCAATCCTAACCTGTTCTTTCATCCACTGGTTAATATTTGCATTAGTGATGTCAGTGTTAGGGCTATAGCTATCCAATATATCCTGATTTAGGGAGTGGAAAATTAAAAGTAAAACTGAGGGCAGAGTGGAAAATATTAACGACAGGGTGTCGTTTTCCACCCAAATTTTGCAATCCTAGGAGTTAGGAGTTAGGACGCTGGACGACTGACGAGCACCCCTGACATCATATCAATATTGCTTGAGCATAGACTTTATGAAATTAACAGCTTGGGTTCAAGTAATTCATCACCAGCAGACATTTCAGGATTCTCAGCACTTCCATTGACCATCACCTATGAGCTATGAATAACAAGAGTTAAATTTAATGTTAATAATAATGAAATGAGCAGTTGTATATACGCCCTGGCTAAACTCGCTTACTGGCTTCTTATAAATGAGATATCAGTACTAAGTAGTGAGAATATTGACTCACCTTGTTTGGTAACCACTTCAACCTATGAGTTGTGCCACTGGGCACTGACCCCTACTTACACCAAAGCTGGAATTGTGAATATTTACATGAGCACTAAGGTGCAAAGCCTTGGTGTGCCTTTACAGCATCCTCAACTTGAACTCCGCTTCATAATGACAATCTCATCTGGGTAACCACAGGCAACTCTTCTTTGAGATATGGCTTGGGATGTTGCTGGAATGCATGCGCAGGATGGTTCCGGTTACCTCTGCCCAGTATTTTGGACCTTTAAATCAAGGTTGGAAAAAATACCACTGTCGCGTGCGACAGCTGCGACCGCGAACGAACCGCAAACGGTCTATGGAGAAACCAACGCATTTCGTTTGCGCGTCAGCCGCTTTTTTCTGCGCACAATTCGCTACTAAAACACTGCATAATAATAGTGGTGTGAAATAACGTGAAAGCGTGTTCACAATCATTTTGTCTTGGCTAGTGAAAACTTTTCTTGAGAAGATGATATGATTTCTAAATCAATTAATCCAGATGAATTATTGCAGATTCTGTCGCATTTAGCCGATAAAGCAAGTATTTTCTGTCGCGTACGTATGTTCGCGCGTTCGCGAAGTTTTTCACCTCTGCAAACTGGGTCTAGAGACCGGGTTCTCGGACCTCGGGTCCACGTTTTGCCACCACTGGTTTGCACCCACTGCACTGGTTGGACGCGGACGTGGTCAGGCAGCTCCCATTGTTGGCTGAAGCTGTGGTCAGTTCGATCACACAAGCAGTAGCCAGCGAGTCTCGTAAGTTACGAGTCGTAACTTACGAGACTCGCTGGTCTCGTAAGTCGTAACTGGCCTACTAAGAAGGATCACTGCTGCGGAACAAGAGGTGGCGTCACAGACAGCCGGCCCTAAAGGTCAAACATCAATTTGTTGTACCTCTTAAGCTAGATCGGGAAACTAAAAATAAATGCACATGTATAACTTTTTGACTCGTTATTCTGCCGTCCTGTATTTTACTCACTCGATATTATTTGTATTTGATATTTTGATTATTATATATTTTGCCTGTAAATATCGAATGCCCGTCCATAATATTGGCTTCCCGGACCAAAGTTCGTAAACATAAGGTTCGTAACGGAAAAAAAGTTCGTAAGCAAAGGTTCGCATGCAAATGTTCGTATCGGAGAAGGTTCGTATGGGATAAAGTTTGTAACGGCTAAAGTTCGTAATGGAAAAGGTTCGCATCGGATAAAGTTCGCATTCAAAAAGTTTGTAACGGATAAAGTTCGTATGCAAAAGGTTCGTATGCTGCAGTTGATAAAGGAAAAAGTTCTTAATGGAAAAATTTAGTAAGCAAAGGTTCGTATGCAAAGGTTCGTATCGGATAAGGTTCGTATTGGATAAAGTTTGTAACGGCTAAAGTTTGTAATGGAAAAAGTTCGTATCGGATAAAGTTCGTATTCAAAAACTTCGTAACGGATAAAGTTCGTATGCAAAAGGTCCGTATGCTGAAGTTCGTAAAGAAAAAGTTCGTAGGTAAAGGTTCGTATGCAAAGGTTCGTATCTGATATCGTTCCGAACCATTTCTTACGAACTTTTTCGGTTACGAACCTTATGTTTACGAACTTGTTTTTCTCCGGTTACCGCTACCCTTCCGAACGGAGAGAGATAGAGACACCGTAAACAGTAACGACTTTTTGAAAACGAACTTTATCCGATACGACCCTATTATCCTTATTACAGGCAACACGTTACTGTTTATGGTGTCTCTCTATCTCTCCGTTCGGAAGGGTCACGGTAACCGGACAAAAGTTCGTGAACGTAAGGTTCGTACCGGGAAAAGTTCGTAAGCAAAGGTTCGGGAACTTATCCGATACTTCGAATCTTATCCGATACGAACCTTTGCATACGAACCTTTGCTTACGAACTTTTTCGATTACGAACCTTTGCTTACGAACATTTTCGATTACGAACTTTTTCCTTTACAAACTTCTGCATACAAACCTTTTGCATACGAACTTTATCAGTTACGAACTTTTTTATTACGAACTTTATCCGATATGAACCTTTTCCATTACGAACTGCAGCCGTTACGAACTGTATCCCATACGAACCTTCTCCGATACGAACCTTTGCATACGAAGCTTTGCTTACGAACTTTATCCGTTCCGAACCTTATGTTTACGAACTTTTGTCCGGTTACTATAATATTGCGACTTCGATATTTTGGCTAGCGACATTTTGCTATGGATTGAGTTATCAAAGTCCACTGAAACTTGGCTAGGTGGCACTAGTGCAGCCACGACAGGTAGCGCTGCTGTTCTGATACCGACAAGTCTTGGAAACCCTGCCTGCAATGGGAGGCACCGCTCGAAAGCTTAGAAATCCTACCACAAGATGTCACTCAAGTCCGTAGGGCCGATTGCACGGCAGCTTATGCCAGCGTTTTTGCGTCGTTAGCCCTTCTTTGGGCCTTGGTGGGAATCACTTGGGCCCGATCGGTATGCAAGGCGGAACGGTACCCCTACAAGAACGTAGCTTTCGAATGGCGAAAGAATGAAGTCTCTAGCTTATGCAGTTGCTGAGTTTCAGTGTGACAGTGAACCGTGGCAATGCAATCTTTATACCTCCGCCCGTATATAACTAATCCCATAAGTCTACATATCTAAGTCCCATAGCTGAACATAAGTTCTGAACCGAGCTAGTCGCAGACAGCGCTCTAGAGTACCACTCTGTGCTGGCTCCACAGGGAGGGAGGATGCCAGTCACAATGACTGGTTTGTGCGTGGCTAACACTATGTGGACTGCAGTGGCGGCTGCTAACACTATGGAGACTGCAGTGGAGGCTGTGTGGCTAACACTTTGGAGACTGCAGTGGAGGCTGTGTGGCTAACACTATGGATAATGCAGTGGAGGCTGTGTGGCTAACACTATGGAGACTGCAGTGGAGACTGTGTGGCTAACACTATGAAGACAGCAGTGGAGGCTGTGTGGCTAACACTATGGAGACTGCAGTGGAGGCTGCTAACACTATGGAGACTGCAGTGGAGGCTGTGTGGCTAACACTATGGAGACTGCAGTGGAGGCTGTGTGGCTAACACTATGAAGACTGCAGTGGAGGCTGTGTGGCTAACACTATGAAGACTGCAGTGGAGGCTGTGTGGCTAACACTATGAAGACTGCAGTGGAGGCTGCTAACACTATGGAGACTGCAGTGGAGGCTGTGTGGCTAACACTATGGAGACTGCAGTGGAGGCTGTGTGGCTAACACTATGAAGACTGCAGTGGAGGCTGTGTGGCTAACACTATGGAGACTGCAGTGGAGGCTGTGTGGCTGACACTATGAAGACTGCAGTGGAGGCTGTGTGGCTAACACTATGAAGACTGCAGTGGAGGCTGCTAACACTATGGAGACTGCAGTAGAGGCTGTGTGGCTAACACTATGGAGACTGCAGTGGAGGCTGTGTGGCTAACACTATGAAGACTGCAGTGGAGGCTGCTAACACTATGGAGACTGCAGTGGAGGCTGTGTGGCTAACACTATGGAGACTGCAGTGGAGGCTGTGTGGCTAACACTATGAAGACTGCAGTGGAGGCTGCTAACACTATGGAGACTGCAGTGGAGGCTGTGTGGCTAACACTATGGAGACTGCAGTGGAGGCTGCTAACACTATGGAGACTCCAGTGGGGGCTGTGTGGCTAACACTATGCAGATTGCAGTGGAGGCTGCTAACACTATGAAGACTGCAGTGGAGGCTGTGTGGCTAACACTATGAAGACTGCAGTGGAGGCTGCTAACACTATGGAGACTGCAGTGGAGGCTGTGTGGCTAACACTATGAAGACTGCAGTGGAGGCTGCTAACACTATGAAGACTGCAGTGGAGGCTGCTAACACTATGGAGACTGCAGTGGAGGCTGTGTGGCTAACACTATGGAGACTGCAGTGGAGGCTGCTAACACTATGAAGACTGCAGTGGAGGCTGCTAACACTATGGAGACTGCAGTGGAGGCTGTGTGGCTAACACTATGGAGACTGCAGTGGAAGCTGTGTGGCTAACACTATGAAGACTGCAGTGGAGGCTGCTAACACTATGAAGACTGCAGTGGAGGCTGTGTGGCTAACACTATGGAGACTGCAGTGGAGACTGTGTGGCTAACACTATGAAGACTGCAGTGGAGGCTGTGTGGCTAACACTATGGAGACTGCAGTGGAGGCTGCTAACACTATGAAGACTGCAGTGGAGGCTGTGTGGCTAACACTATGGAGACTGCAGTGGAGGCTGTGTAGCTAACACTATGGAGACTGCAGTGGAGGCTGTGCAGCTAACACTATGGAGACTGCAGTGGAGGCTGTGTAGCTTACACTATAGAGACTGCAGTAATGGATGTGTGGCTAACACTATGAAGACTGCAGTGGAGGCTTCTAACACTATGGAGACTGCAGTGGAGGCTGTGTAGCTAACACTATGGAGACTGCAGTGGAGGCTGCTAACACTATGGAGACTGCAGTGGAGGCTGTGTGGCTAACACTATGGAGACTGCAGTGGAAGCTGCTAGAACTTTGGAGACTGCAGTGGAGGCTGTGTGGCTAACACTATGGAGACTGCAGTGGAGGCTGTGTGGCTAACACTATGGAGACTGCAGTGGAGGCTGCTAACACTATGGAGACTGCAGTGGAGGCTGTGTGGCTAACACTATGGAGACTGCAGTGGAGGCTGCTAGAACTTTGGAGACTGCAGTGGAGGCTGGGTGGCCAACACTATGAAGACTGCAGTGGAGGCTGCTAACACTATGGAGACTGCAGTGGAGGCTGTGTGGCTAACACTATGGAGACTGCAGTGGAGGCTGTGTGGCTAACACTATGGAGACTGCAGTGGAGGCTGCTAACACTATGGAGACTCCAGTGGAGGCTGTGTGGCTAACACTATGAAAACTGCAGTGGAGGCTGCTAACATTATGGAGACTGCAGTGGAGGCTGCTAACAATATGGAGACTGCAGTGGAGGCTGTGCGGCTAACACTATGGAGACTGCAGTGGAGGCTGTGTGGCTAATACTATGGAGACAGCAGTGGAGGCTGTGTGGCTAACACTATGGAGACTGCAGTGGAGGCTGTGTGGCTAACACTATGAAAACTGCAGTGGAGGCTGCTAACACTATGGAGACTGCAGTGGAGGCTGTGTGGCTACCACAATGGAGACTGCAGTGGAGGCTGTGTGGCTAACACTATGGAGACTGCAGTGGAGACTGTGTGGCTAACACTATAGAGACTGCAGTGGAAGCTGCTAACACTTTAGAGACTGCAGTGGAGGTTGCTAGCACTATCGAGACAGCAGTGGAGGCTGTGTAGCTAACACTATGGAGACTGCAGTGGAGGCTGTGTGGCTAACACTATGGAGACTGCAGTGGAAGCTACTAACACTATGGAGACTGCAGTGGAGGCTGCTAGAACTTTGGAGACTGCAGTGGAGGCTGGGTGGCCAACACTATGAAGACTGCAGTGGAGGCTGCTAACACTATGGAGACTGCAGTGGAGGCTGTGTGGCTAATACTATGGAGACAGCAGTGGAGGCTGTGTGGCTAACACTATGGAGACTGCAGTGGAGGCTGTGTGGCTAACACTATGGAGACTGCAGTGGAAGCTACTAACACTATGGAGACTGCAGTGGAGGCTGTGTAGCTAACACTATGGAGACTGCAGTGGAAGCTGCTAACACTATGGAGACTGCAGTGGAGGCTGTGTGGCTAACACTATGGAGACTGCAGTGGAGGTTGCTGACACTATGGAGACTGCAGTGTAGGCTGTGTTGCTAACACTATGGAGACTGCAGTGGAGGCTGTGTGGCTAACACTATGAAGACTGCGGTGGAGGCTGCGTGGCTAACACTATGAAGACTGCAGTGGAGGCTGTGTGGCTAACACAATGGGGACTACAGTAGAAGCTGTGTGGCTAACACTATGAAGACTGCAGTGGAGGCTGTGTGGCTAACACTATGAAGACTGCAGTGGAGGCTGCTAACACTATGCAAACTGCAGTGGAGGCTGTGTGGCTAACACTATGGAAACTGCAGTGGAGGCTGTGTGGCTAACACTATGGAGACTGCAGTGGAGGCTGTGTGGCTAACACTATGGAGACTGCAGTGGAGGCTGTGTGGCTAACACTATGGAGACTGCAGTGGAGGCTGCTAGAACTTTGGAGACTGCAGTGGAGGCTGGGTGGCCAACACTATGAAGACTGCAGTGGAGGCTGCTAACACTATGGAGACTGCAGTGGAGGCTGTGTGGCTAACACTATGGAGACTGCAGTGGAGGCTGTGTGGCTAACACTATGGAGACTGCAGTGGAGGCTGCTAGAACTTTGGAGACTGCAGTGGAGGCTGGGTGGCCAACACTATGAAGACTGCAGTGGAGGCTGCTAACACTATGGAGACTGCAGTGGAGGCTGTGTGGCTAACACTATGGAGACTGCAGTGGAGGCTGTGTGGCTAACACTATGGAGACTGCAGTGGAGGCTGCTAACACTATGGAGACTGCAGTGGAGGCTGCTAACACTATGAAGACTGCAGTGGAGGCTGCTAACACTATGGAGACTGCAGTGGAGGCTGTGTGGCTAACACTATGGAGACTGCAGTGGAGGCTGTGTGGCTAACACTATGGAGACTGCAGTGGAGGCTGCTAACACTATGAAGACTGCAGTGGAGGCTGCTAACACTATGGAGACTCCAGTGGAGGCTGCTAACAATATGGAGACTGCAGTGGAGGCTGCTAACACTATGGAGACTGCAGTGGAGGCTGTGTGGCTAACACTATGGAGACTGCAGTGGAGGCTGTGTGGCTAACACTATGGAGACTGCAGTGGAGGCTGCTAGAACTTTGGAGACTGCAGTGGAGGCTGGGTGGCCAACACTATGAAGACTGCAGTGGAGGCTGCTAACACTATGGAGACTGCAGTGGAGGCTGTGTGGCTAACACTATGGAGACTGCAGTGGAGGCTGTGTGGCTAACACTATGGAGACTGCAGTGGAGGCTGCTAACACTATGGAGACTCCAGTGGAGGCTGTGTGGCTAACACTATGAAAACTGCAGTGGAGGCTGCTAACATTATGGAGACTGCAGTGGAGGCTGTGCGGCTAACACTATGGAGACTGCAGTGGAGGCTGTGTGGCTAACACTATAGAGACTGCAGTGGAAGCTGCTAACACTTTAGAGACTGCAGTGGAGGTTGCTAGCACTATCGAGACAGCAGTGGAGGCTGTGTGGCTAACACTATGGAGACTGCAGTGGAGGCTGTGTGGCTAACACTATGGAGACTGCAGTGGAGGTTGCTGACACTATGGAGACTGCAGTGTAGGCTGTGTGGCTAACACTATGGAGACTGCAGTGGAGGCTGTGTGGCTAACACTATGAAGACTGCGGTGGAGGCTGTGTGGCTAACACTATGAAGACTGCAGTGGAGGCTGTGTGGCTAACACAATGGGGACTACAGTAGAAGCTGTGTGGCTAACAATATGGAGACTGCAGTGGAGGCTGTGTGGCTAACACTATGAAAACTGCAGTGGAGGCTGCTAACACTATGAAGACTGCAGTGGAGGCTGTGTGGCTAACACTATGAAGACTGCAGTGGAGGCTGTGTGGCTAACACTATGGAGACTGCAGTGGAGGCTGTGTGGCTAACACTATGGAGACTGCAGTGGAGGCTGTGTGGCTAACACTATGGAGACTGCAGTGGAGGCTGCTAACACTATGCAGACTGCAGTGGCGGCTGTGTGGCTAACACTATGGAGACTGCAGTGGAGGCTGCTAACACTATGCAGACTGCAGTGGAGGCTGTGTGGCTAACACTATGGAGACTGCAGTGGAGGCTGTGTGGCTAACACTATGGAGACTGCAGTGGAGGCTGTGTGGCTAACACTATGGAGACTGCAGTGGAGGCTGTGTAGCTAACACTATGGAGACTGCAGTGGAGGCTGCTAGAACTTTGGAGACTGCAGTGGAGGCTGGGTGGCCAACACTATGAAGACTGCAGTGGAGGCTGCTAACACTATGGAGACTGCAGTGGAGGCTGTGTGGCTAACACTATGGAGACTGCAGTGGAGGCTGTGTGGCTAACACTATGAAGACTGCAGTGGAAGCTGCTAACACTATGGAGACAGCAGTGGAGGCTGTGTAGCTAACACTATGGAGACTGCAGTGGAGGCTGTGTGGCTAACACTATGGAGACTGCAGTGGAGGTTGCTGACACTATGGAGACTGCAGTGTAGGCTGTGTGGCTAACACTATGGAGACTGCAGTGGAGGCTGTGTGGCTAACACTATGAAGACTGCGGTGGAGGCTGTGTGGCTAACACTATGAAGACTGCAGTGGAGGCTGTGTAGCTAATACTATGGAGACTGCAGTGGAGGCTGCTAACACTATGGAGACTGCAGTGGAGGCTGTGTGGCTAACACTATGAAGACTGCAGTGGAGGCTGCTAACACTATGAAAACTGCAGTGGAGGCTGCTAACACTATGGAGACTGCAGTGGAGGCTGTGTGGCTAACACTATGAAGACTGCAGTGGAGGCTGTGTAGCTAATACTATGGAGACTGCAGTGGAGGCTGCTAACACTATGGAGACTGCAGTGGAGGCTGTGTGGCTAACACTATGCAGACTGCAGTGGAGGCTGTGTGGCTAACACTATGGAGACTGCAGTGGAGGCTGCTAGAACTTTGGAGACTGCAGTGGAGGCTGGGTGGCCAACACTATGGAGACTGCAGTGGAGGCTGCTAACACTATGCAGACTGCAGTGGAGGCTGTGTGGCTAACACTATGGAGACTGCAGTGGAGGCTGTGTGGCTAACACTATGGAGACTGCAGTGGAGGCTGCTAGAACTTTGGAGACTGCAGTGGAGGCTGGGTGGCCAACACTATGAAGACTGCAGTGGAGGCTGCTAACACTATGGAGACTGCAGTGGAGGCTGTGTGGCTAACACTATGGAGACTGCAGTGGAGGCTGTGTGGCTAACACTATGGAGACTGCAGTGGAGGCTGCTAACACTATGGAGACTCCAGTGGAGGCTGTGTGGCTAACACTATGAAAACTGCAGTGGAGGCTGCTAACATTATGGAGACTGCAGTGGAGGCTGTGCGGCTAACACTATGGAGACTGCAGTGGAGGCTGTGTGGCTAACACTATAGAGACTGCAGTGGAAGCTGCTAACACTTTAGAGACTGCAGTGGAGGTTGCTAGCACTATCGAGACAGCAGTGGAGGCTGTGTGGCTAACACTATGGAGACTGCAGTGGAGGCTGTGTGGCTAACACTATGGAGACTGCAGTGGAGGTTGCTGACACTATGGAGACTGCAGTGTAGGCTGTGTGGCTAACACTATGGAGACTGCAGTGGAGGCTGTGTGGCTAACACTATGAAGACTGCGGTGGAGGCTGTGTGGCTAACACTATGAAGACTGCAGTGGAGGCTGTGTGGCTAACACAATGGGGACTACAGTAGAAGCTGTGTGGCTAACACTATGGAGACTGCAGTGGAGGCTGTGTGGCTAACACTATGAAGACTGCAGTGGAGGCTGCTAACACTATGGAGACTGCAGTGGAGGCTGTGTGGCTAACACTATGGAGACTGCAGTGGAGGCTGCTAACACTATGAAAACTGCAGTGGAGGCTGCTAACAATATGGAGACTGCAGTGGAGGCTGTGTGGCTAACACTATGGAGACTGCAGTGGAGGCTGCTAACACTATGCAGACTGCAGTGGAGGCTGTGTGGCTAACACTATGGAGACTGCAGTGGAGGCTGTGTGGCTAACACTATGGAGACTGCAGTGGAGGCTGTGTGGCTAACACTATGAAGACTGCAGTGGAGGCTGCTAACACTATGCAGACTGCAGTGGAGGCTGTGTGGCTAACACTATGGAGACTGCAGTGGAGGCTGCTAACACTATGCAGACAGCAGTGGAGGCTGTGTGGCTAACACTATGAAGACTGCAGTGGAGGCTGTGTGGCTAACACAATGGAGACTGCAGTGGAGGCTGTGTGGCTAACACTATGGAGACTGCAGTGGAGGCTCCTAACACTATGGAGACAGCAGTGGAGGCTGTGTGGCTAACACTATGAAGACTGCAGTGGAGGCTGTGTGGCTAACACTATGAAGACTGCAGTGGAGGCTGTGTGGCTAACACAATGGAGACTGCAGTGGAGGCTGTGTAGCTAACACTATGGAGACTGCAGTGTAGGCTGTGTGGCTAACACTATGGAGACTGCAGTGGAGGCTGCTGACACTATGGAGACTGCAGTGGAGGCTGTGTAGCTAATACTATGGAGACTGCAGTGTAGGCTGCTAACACTATGGAGACTGCAGTGGAGGCTGTGTGGCTAACACTATGGAGACTGCAGTGGAGGCTGCTGACACTATGGAGACTGCAGTGTAGGCTGTGTGGCTAACACTATGGAGACTGCAGTGGAGGCTGTGTGGCTAACACTATGGAGACTGCAGTGGAGGCTGCTGACACTATGGAGACTGCAGTGGAGGCTGTGTGGCTAACACTATGAAGACTGCAGTGGAGGCTGTGTGGCTAACACTATGGAGACTGCAGTGGAGGCTGTGTGGCTAACACTATGGAGACTGCAGTGGAGGCTGCTGACACTATGGAGACTGCAGTGGAGGCTGTGTGGCTAACACTATGGAGACTGCAGTGGAGGCTGCTGACACTATGGAGACTGCAGTGTAGGCTGTGTGGCTAACACTATGGAGACTGCAGTGGAGGCTGTGTGGCTAACACTATGAAGACTGCAGTGGAGGCTGTGTGGCTAACACTATGAAGACTGCAGTGGAGGCTGTGTGGCTAACACAATGGGGACTGCAGTAGAAGCTGTGTGGCTAACACTATGGAGACTGCAGTGGAGGCGGTGTGGCTAACACTATGGACACTGCAGTGGAGGCTGTGTGGCTAACACTATGAAGACTGCAGTGGAGGCTGCTAGCACTTTGGAGACTGCAGTGGAGGCTACTAACACTACGGAGACTGCAGTAGAGGCTGTGTAGCTAATACTATGGAGACTGCAGTGGCGGCTGCTAACACTATGGAGACTGCAGTGGAGGCTGTGTGGCTAACACTATGGAGACTGCAGTGGAGGCTGTGTGGCTAACACTATGGAGACTGCAGTGGAGGCTGTGTGGCTAACACTATGAAGATTGCAGTGGAGGCTGCTAACACTATGAAGACTGCAGTGGAGGCTGCGTGGCTAACACTATGGAGACTGCAGTGGAGGCTGCTAACACTATGGAGACTGCAGTGGAGGCTGCGTGGCTAACACTATGAAGACTGCAGTGGAGGCTGCTAACACTATGGAGACTGCAATGGAGGCTGCTAACCAGTAGTGGAACTTGATGAAATTGGTTGGTTGGGGGGGGGGGGGGCAACGGCCGAATGGTCAAGTTGACTTACTAAATGCCCAATACTATATGTATATGTATATATATACATAGTGAATAATTATTATATAATATACTTATTATAAAACTATTACAATTATTACAATTGTGGAACTACTTTTTTCCAGTTCATACATAAAAAAATACCCAGAACATTTTGTCTCCAATTTCCTTCTTTCAGCTCATAAAATCGACAAATTACTAGTTAACTGAAATTGATAGGTAAACACTGACAAGGACAGCAACGAAATTTCGAAGCCGTTAAATGTTAATTATCGCCATCGGCGGTCAATTAAAAATGCATCTGAAAACACGTTCCTCATACATAATTTTCACATGCCAGCCGGAGTCGGCAAAAATTAACTGAATCATATTCCGACAAAAATCACCTACTCCAATAGACTCAGATTCTGAGTCCGAGTCTGCAAGACTGCTTCCGACCGACATGACTCTCAGCCCGTTTAACCCGCGACTTACTAGGAGGGGGGAGATTTCCCCCCTCCCGCTATTTTGCAATAACTCGTGAATAAACACAGGCATCGTCACTAAACTTACAGTACCTTCTCTCACATCAATTCTACACATGTTGACGAAAGGAAAAAAATGAGGCTATGATAGGTCAACCGGTAATGACGTCAGAGTGACGTCATGTTCTTCAGTTTTTGTTGCAAAATAATGGTTTGCGGAGAACGCTGTCAAAGGTATGATGTTTGAGATAAACTCAATTGTTTTAAATTAAATTACTGACAATAGACCGGGCTATCAAACTGCTGTCTCTGATATTTGAGTTTTTATTTATTTATTTAAAATTTTGAGAAATCCAAATACATTTGTTTTTTTTCGAAATTTTTCTAGAAAAATCGGAATTATCCACAAATCCGGAATACATGTGATCAAGACGTGTGCGGTGAATATGTGTACCAAATTTGAAGTCAATATCTTAAAAAAATGACTGAGTTATGACCTTTAAATGACCAAAAACGACCACCTCTCACAGCATTACTATGCATTAAAAACGCATTTCCATTTTTGCTTTTTACTTCTATTTATATGGAACAAACAATGTTCTAAGGTCATTTTACGCGTTCTAGACAAAAAACAAACCCATAAACATGTGTTACAACGCCTAATGACCGTAATATGCAGTTTAACCTCGTAACCTCGGATGACCTTAATCTGACCCAAGGTCATAAACAGCTTAGAAAGGTACTTAGAAGTGTCAGACATACGATTCATACCGATTTATCGACAGTTTTTGCGTTTTATATAGCAATTTTGCGCGACAATTCCATCCATCGAGACCTTTTGACACGGTCAAACACTTTGTACTTGACCTGACCGGTGACGTCATGGGTGACCCCGAGGTCAACAATATTATGTTTCCCTCGATAAATTTATCAGGGCTATCGAATGTTGCTTGAATTGTTACATTCGGTCCAGTAGTTCCGGAGATCCGAGGGGGCAAAAAATAGCCCCCCAGTAAGTCACGTTATGAAATATACCCCAGTAACTCGCGGGTTAAGGGCTCTCCAGAATGACCAAGAGCTTTCTCAGACTTGCACAGGGCCCTCTTAGGTCTGCCAATGGCCCTATTAGACAAGCGTAAGACCCTCTCAGATCAGACAGTGGTCATCTCTGGTCGATCGATAATCTTCTCAAAGAAGCGAAGTGTTCTCTCTTAGGGACTTAGGGTTATTTTTGGCCTGAAAAGCGTCCCCCCCTGGACGATTAAGGGTCGTTTCAAACTGGTAAACAGTTTTCTCAGACAGGCACAGGGTTAGAGCCTCGGTTAAGGAATTCTCACTGGGAGGCAATTCGAAAAAAACATGCTGCTAAGGCATATGGTTAAGCGCAGGCACATATGCAGCCAGGATTTTTTTTTTGTATCAGGGAGGGGGGGGGGGGGGGTGGAGGGAGTACGTCAATGGTAGAATCATATTTCACTCTTCAGCCAAATTTTGTTGACGGGGGGTAGGGTCGGGTCGTCATAAAAAAACGCAGTTTATCTAGTATAAATTGGTTTGCTCGGGGGGGGGGGGGGGGACTATGACCGTGCCTCCCTTGCTACGTCCTTGATTAAGTGTACCTATGCATAAGCACTGATACATTTTAAGTGGGATAACGACAAACATAAGGGTAAAACAGAAATAAAATAGTAGAATAATACAATAATGAAGCTAAATAAAAAACTAAAAATTTAAACACGCCCATCGTCGAAGGTCGAAGGCGTGCTTAAACACGCCCATCATCGACCTGTGATGTCGATTTTTGAAAACGATTTGGGGGACCGGACAGGAACGGAGCGAAGGGGTCCACCGGCGCCATAGCTTTACCAATACAACTTAATCGGTCGAACATTAGCATTAGCACATCTCCTGAAGGAAGATCTA
This sequence comes from Chirona hameri, assembly GCA_036785665.1. Classification (NCBI taxonomy): domain Eukaryota; kingdom Metazoa; phylum Arthropoda; class Thecostraca; order Balanomorpha; family Balanidae; genus Chirona; species Chirona hameri. The sequence goes on along the minus strand of JAXIVJ010003421.1, from coordinate 50,534 downwards.
AGCAGCTTATAAAAGGGATAATTAGCTTTAAAGCAATTCTTAACCAGCGCCCTGCCGGTGCTCGGCGCCAGCTCAGTCGTGCTAGGGGAGGCATATGACGCCCCAACCCCCGAACTCGTCTCCAATGAGGATTAGGCAAAATCCACAAATACCGTTAGATAGCTCGTCTAAATTCATGTCGAAATTGTTACATCGCTCTGTCACAGCCCGTGACTCGACCACCAACTTCTTTGGAGGTGGGGCCACTTGATGTGACCTGGTGACCTCACCTGAGATGAACCTAGTCAAAATGTTTACTTAACACGCGTGTCACTGGGGCTTTTTTGGCCTCCCTCCTTGGGAATATTAGGAATACCTCAACAACTAATGCAGATATCAATCTTAAACTTTCATTACCTTCCTGGGCATAATTTTTACACCTTTTGGGCAAAACTGAAGCAATTTCGTCAGATTTTTTTTTCTCGAGATATATATTTCATTTAGTGACGTCACTAACACGATTTTGACACAAAAATCAGCTAAACTTTGCCAAGCCGTACAAATGCCACATTTGAAGCAAAATGCAATCAAAAAACGCTTAAAGGTATACAATTGCAAGGGCTACAAATCAGCCATCTCGAAATTTCAAAACGTTTAGTTTTTTACCCCATTTTTTTTTTTTTTAATGCCCACAAATTAAAACTTTTCAAAGATATTAGAAAAACCGGAATATATGTCAGATAACGACATATGGGCAACTACCATACCACATTTAAAAATGATATAATCTTTTTTGACTGACATGGCATATCAAGTATGGATAAATCATGACGTCATATTTTGAAATTGCGTTTTTTGGCTTTTATTGACCAGATACAGACAAATAAATGCCAACACTGTATTTGTTACATAAAACTGATATAGAAACATGTTTTTTTTCCTTTCGATTTATCAATTTCATATTTTGACCTGCAGTGACCTGAACTTGACCTGAACTTGACACTAACTTCACGTAAATGAAGTCAGGTGGTAAAATGACTATCACTATCGAATTCTACGCGTAAAAGCATCCATAAAACATGTGCTGCATGACTGTCGTAGATATTTTGTGTGTAGTGACCTTTTGTGACCTGACCTTGCCTTGATCTTTTCCAACAATCTCACTTTAGCTCATGTAGGATATGTATCATACCTTTGACAGCACTTTTGGTGATCATAGGCGCAATTAAAGGCCATGGATGGCAAGTATTGTCCATAAACTCAAATACCTCGATTTTGACGTTTGACTTGACCGTGACCTGACATGTGACTTTAATTTGAAATGTTTAAGTGTGCGTTAGGTTTATCTCATTGAGCGCTTTCGAATGCCGCCTTGCGCGTCCCGCTGCGATCATTGGTTCTGAAGATACCAGGGGGGGGGGGGGCTAAAAAAGCCCCCCCCCCCCCCAGTGAGTCGTGTTACAGAATATACCCCAGTGACTGCCGGGTTAAAGTTCGCAATTCATGCCGAAACAGCTGTGCCAGAAACGGTGGTGCTGCACGCCGCCAATTCTCGAGAGAAAACAAAATAAGGAGCGTCCCAACCCAACCTACCCCTATAACGCCCCACCCTCGGCTCGGCACGACACGACTTTGATTGCAAAAGCACACAAAGTCGGACGAGTTTTGAGACAGTTCTTCAAAACGACGTTTTCGGACGTTGTGGATGCGCCAATGGACCAAGGGCTCAATTAGAGCCATCATATCCCTTACACAATAAAACAAAAACATTAGTTAAACATTTTGTGAGACGTTTCATTCTCGACAAAAAAAAAATGACCTGCAATTAGTAGCTCATCAAATTATCGTATTATTCAGTGCAGATCCAACCCATGCAATGGGTATGCCTTGCAATGGAAAATGGTATCCCTTGGAATGGAAAACGAGGCACCAAATCTAAGAATAGTTGTTACCATGGTTGTTGCCGTTGGTTGCTGATTACTGTACAACTCATCTCACATATTACGGTTAGACGTTAATAACTGAAATAATTGTTATTCGTTTTGAACGTTTTTTTTAAACTTTCGAATGATGTTCATACCACGTAAACGTGGCACATTGCTTTCGAAACGAAATACATGAAACTTGGGCCGTCGTCCTGCCAAGCATCGGGCTGATATCGGCTCAGCGTCGGCATGTTTTCGAGAGACCCATTCATCATCGGTCGTGTCGGCCAAATGCTGGCACACAGGCCTAAATTTACTCGTCGGATATGCGGTGAAATCGGTTATTCGATCGAAATATAGCTGTAGGGGCCGAGGGCGCCTTTGGGGGGGGGGGGGGGCGAGGGCCACCCCAGAGGACACAAACAGCTAAAACTTTACGAAGAAGAGAAATATTGCTTCGCCGATATTCCCCTGGTTTCGTCGTGTGATGTGATGAAGTTGGTTTTGGGTAGTCTATGTTCCTATAAGCAACGAATTCATCAGAAGCTTGGTTTTCTGCGGATCACCGTACCTGAAAACATGGTATATGTGTCAAATGCCTGATCTAAGGCCAGACACAAGGGAGAATCCAGAATAGCAACACAAGTTTTTTTTTGCGGCGAAATCCACAAAAAGTATAAAACAATAAAACAAACTCATCGGAGTTTACTTCTTTATGGATGAATGGGTGATTAATAAACTTTCTTTCGTAAAGGTTTCTTGGCTTTTTAATTAGAAAATACGTCATTTCTTGCTGATTTCAGGGGGTTTGGGAGATTTGGCCTTGTCCCCCTTGGATCCGCCATTGGCCAGAAAACATTGAGGGAGCCAAAAGCATCTTTGGGGACCAAACTCAAAATATTGAGGCCGATGGCCACCCCAAACGTATATAAATCGACACCTGTAGTCCACGCCAATTTCGAACTGAAGGGACGAGGGGCGGTTATCCGTCCTCAAGATCTCAAAGCTACGCTAGGTAGCTGTAAACAGTGCTTTATTGGTTTTAAGTTGAAAGCATGCTTCAGTGACACTTTTATCTACTTTACAGACCGTACAATCGTATGTTACCTACGAATTTTGCTCCCACTAGGAGGGCAAAATTTAGTCACTGGGGAGGGAGCTAGCAGTCACTGCGGGGGAATTTGTCCCCCCCCATTTGCCCTTAATATAGGAGATATGTGGGCTGATGAATGGCGTGTGAGCTATCAGGAGGTAGTCCTCGCCTACTTTGACCCGACATGATGTTTATTGAGGCATTTCTCAAATGTATTAGGCCCTTGACTTAATGTTATATAATATGCTTACTTGTTTTTAGTGACTAAAGATGTTTAATAGCTTTGCATGTTACTGAAAAATGTGTTTTAATTATGAAATGCTGTTTTTTATCCTAAAACTTATAGAAATTGAAAGTTTCCTGTTGGGGTTTCAGCGGGTACCTGGCAGCTTATATGGGTAAACGGGTAGTGGTGGGTAGCTTAAGAGGGTTTGCGGGGCTGGGCGGGTAGCCACATGCCTGAAAAGTGGCATGTCTAGTCAACACGCATTACGCAAAACACGCAAAGAAGTTCAAAATTCTGAACTTCATTGCAGGATCTGCGTGACGTAGTTCCGCGTGTGTGCTCGCGTGACGTTTCATGCGGGATTTGCATGATGTGCTAGTGTAGCGCAACCAATGTGTTTTCAATTAGGTGAACTTGTCTTCGATACCGCATTTATGCAGAACACGCGCGTGATCGGGAAATCACGCATAGTGTAGCCTGGCCTTAACACCGCATTGTCGGACGAGCCAGCTGTCTCGCTCGTCATCATCATCATCATCATAACCAAGTTTATTAAACATAAAGTCCATGTAACATACAAAGCATAAATCAGACAGGCGCAAAAGCAATGCTTAAATTAAAGCGCCAAGTCTAAATCATTAGAAACAAAGTTTTACTTAAACTGCGACCGCCGCCACGGCACAGCTCACAGGACTGGAATTGGAAGTTGCCCAAGCCCCCAAGCACCTCTCCGGAGATGTGAGGAATGAACACCTTTATCGGCAACATGGTAATGGAAGTAAATATAATATAAAATGTTAGTACATGCAAAGAAAGTTGCATTAAAGATGGGCAAATCTTTTTTAACTCAACAAAAAGTTTTGAAAGTGGAGTGCCGCTGCCGAACCGTCGCCTCCGCTGAGATCTGTGCCGTGGAGTAAAATGTTTAACTGATGTTTTGGAGGTATGCGTCTGAAGTTTATACATAATGTGTGGGATAATCTATCGAACATGCTGTTTCGTTAATTTTCATAGTATGGACAGGTAAGAATGAAGTGGCTGACGTTTTCGTTATGGTGTCCGCATCGGCATTCTGGTGAGTCTGCTTTATGAATTGTGAATGAATGGGAATTTAGATGGGACATGTTCATTCTGAGCCGGGCGTGAAGGATGTTTCCCTTTTTTGAACCTGCAATGTAGTAGCTAGGCGGACTAGGTGCCCCCAGCTGCTGGAAAATCTGTTTTTTGAAGGTTGTGTGCGTGAGTTGCTGTGTGTCCTGTGTTAACTCGTTCCATTGTCCGATTGTTGTAGGAAAAAATGACCTCTTATATGATGATGTGTTGCTGGTGGTTGTAGTGTGTCTATTTGCGTTTCTGAGGTGTCTGTGTGTGTCTTGTGCACGGGTGCTTGGGATGATGGCTGTGATGTAGTGTGGGAGATGTTCTGCAGTGTTCAATTTGTGGTAAAGCGTCAGTCTGTGTATTCGTCGTCTTGTTGTCAGCTTATCCCACCCTAGTTCTGTGAGTAGTTTGTCAGTAGATGTCCTGAAAAAGTCCACCTGTAACAAGTCTGGCAGCTCTGTTCTGTAGTGTCTCTAATTTCGTCAAGTCTTGTACTGTGACGTGACCGTCATAGATGGCGTCGCAGTAGTCAAAGTGAGGTCGGATGTATGTTTTGTAGATTTCGTCGAGAATGGGCCTTGGTATCGTAATGGTATCGCTGAGTACCTACTCGTAACGGTAGGTACTCAGCAAGTACTTGGCAACGAATTCACTGTTCGAGCTAAAATTAGCCTCCCTACGCATTGTTATTTATCATAAAAGTATGTAATATGTTTCCTGCACTCTATCTTTTGCGAATATGTACCTGACAATCAACAGGCATTTTAAAAAGTGCATTGAAATCGGCAGTTTAGTTTGGCCCCGGATGGCAACCTATTTAGTATTCTCGATTCATTAAAAAAAAATCCCCATTGATTTTCAACATACAGGTATTCAATACAGTACAATGCACACATGACATATTTATCTGAACCGTTTTCCCATAATCAATCCATAAACAATTCAGAAAACCGTGATGCATTCGGCGGATTAACTTGGCCCCCTACGACGACGTATTTAGTGTATGCGATTGGTTGAGAGGTAATTGAACGAGAGATATTCAACGTTGAACAGATTCAAACAAAAGCGCCAGATTTGTCGCGTTTCCAACAGTGAAGGGAAAGCATCGATTATGAACTGAGAAAGAAGTATTGTACTTGTACTTGAAGAAAAAAAATCGATTTGTAAAAAAGTGTGATTCCATTTTTAAATTGAGACTCGATCAATTTAATACTATACATGTTGCATAAGATAATGCAGAAAAATAGACCAAAAGGTGAATATTTCCCTTTAAAGCCTTTATCAGTTACGCGCACCAACACGGGTGGACTGCGAACCTGTAGTTAGGAAGAGTCCTACCAGATGGCAGGTAATTTGGCGCACGGTGTTGCCCAATGGATCCATCCAACCTGTGTTTAACTCTTTGAGGTAAACACATTTAGTAGTGTCGTCGATGCTTTATCTCCCGGCTTTGTAGTGTCGGACCATAGTCAATAGCTTACAATTTAGCAATTAAGCCTGTGGCTGTGGTGTAACCTGCTACAAAGAATATGAAAGCAGAATTTGGCCATAAATCATTCTAAAAAACGTCTCCTTCGGACATAAGATGGGAGGAGCAAAAGGGTGCTGCAACATTGACCTTCCAGCACTGCAACACCCGACCAGCAATTATTGTATTTGTGTTATTTTGGCTGAGCTGTTGTGGGTTTTTAGGCGTGGGCGGACTACTGAGATGACGTGGGCCCGTGGTGCCAAACCAGGACCGGCAGAGCCAGCGGGCAGGCAAACCAGGACCGGCAGAGCCAGTCGACAGTCGGCCAGTGGAACTGGGTAATAAACTCCGACCAGCGAACCGCAGGAAGTGGATTAAAAGGCAATACAACAATAAAAAGGCGCTGATCTCACGCTGTAAATGCACGACCTGGGAGTCTGTGCTTATTGCAAGCTTCAAGAAACACTTCCGTGGTTCTGTAGACCTCTTGTTTGCTTTATTAGTGAAATTAGGGAATTCGGGAAAATCAATTAATGGAATTAGATGTGAATGGTAATCAGGGATGGGCCGCCTTCGTGGCAGAAGGGATACAATGATATGCTCGTACCCTTATTAGCATGGTAGCATGGGCCTCAGCAAATGATCGGCTCTGGCCAACATGCGGTTGATTGATCACTGGTCGAATGGGAACCACCTAGGTACGGACCGGCCATGTCATAGCATTTGTACTGCATTTGCAAAAAAACATTTCAGTGTAAAACAACGTTATCTTTAGTATTATTCGCACATGAGTCGGCACGTTCTTTTTATAACTTAACGCTTACGTTACACGACAGTCCCCCTTTCCCTCGCGGCCAAAAACAGTCTCGTTTGTTTTAAGTACATCTGCTGCCGTTCTGGCTCAGCTCGTAATTCTCCTGTACGAGGATGCCAGGGGCTAATTCAGCTAAGTCACTGATTATTCATCACGAAGCCAAGATAACCTTTCACGAAACGACCAGGGGCCGTATTCACGTCGACTTTGTAAGTGGATTTTCTTTCGGAAGAAGATTTTGGCATTCACGTTGACAATCTTACGATTTTTCTTACGAAATGTCTGGATAATTAAGAACATCCGTATTCACGTCGGTATTAATGTTGCTTTTCTTAAGAATTGACTTACAGAAAGGATTGGATAATCGATTTTTGTTAAGGCCAGTTACAGGCGAAGCTTCCCAGAGCATCCTTCGCTCTAGAAGACACTGATAATACACAAATAGCACAACATTACTTGCGGATATTCTATGTCAGTTATCACTAGGTCACTCTTATACAACATTGCCGGCTGAGTGTCATGGTGCTTTGGATGGAGATACTTGAGACACAGATGGAAATGAGAAAGACACACTTAAGGTCGCCGTCCACTGCACATACGCCTATCGACCTTACGGCCAAATTTGCGCGCCTAATTCCAGGACATTGTCCTACGCATTGTCTGGAAAGTCTGGAAAGTTCCAGGGAAGTGAGCAACAGTTGATTTGTGGCTGAGGCAAAAGGGAAAATACTACCCAGCGTCAGCTGAACACGCTAAATCGCGCTTTCGCTCGTTAGGCGACAAGTCGGCGCGTTTCCCATAGGCCCCCACGTTAAATTCAGCCGTTAGGCGATTAGGAGAGTGCAGTGGACGGCGACTTTTACCACACTTGATACAAATACAGACAACTTTCACAATAACCCTAGCAATGCTTACACAACGCTTACATTATATTTATCTTCCATGAATTTAAATATCGTAATCGATAATCCATGCTATCCAATGGTTGGAATTTATGCTGTAACCAATGGTTGGTGTGTTTCCCCCCGAAATTGGCAATGCAACAGTAGATTCATTATGACAAATTTGAGCTTTCCCATGATGCTTCAATGTTCAGCGAAGTTTGCAGGGTAAATGGCACTCACCAGCGGATGCATTTATAAAGGTGTCATGTATACAATTATAAGCCTCATTAGAATGCACCATCTGGAGTGAATATACTTTTGTTACTATCTACACGGTATGAAGCGTATGTATACTAACCTACCGAGCATCATGTATTCGGCAAAATGCATGGCACGCATACGACTTTATGTATCTACAACAGTTTTGAAGTTATTGCCAGAACATTCGGGATGGGACCGATTCTGCCCCCCACAGCGGGAGCGGGGAGCGAGTCAAGTAATGGTATTGAATCAATACGAGCTATCGAAGAAATATTAATCACCTAAAAGTGGATGGATCTAAAGGGTTCGCAAAGACAAAGGTCCGACCGACCCTATGGTTTCTTCTGACCTTGAATGCAGCCACTGCCACCGGCCACAGGTCATCCCCACCAGGAGCAAATGTTGAGCGCTGATGCGACTCGAACTCACCTTTCTGGGGCGGGAGGGAGGGGGGGGGGGGGGTCGTTGGTCTATAGTCTAGCGCTCTCCCGACTGAGCTACGAAGCGTACTTTATTTGGGCGGATGTAGCCACCAACAAATGTTTACACATTATCGGCGAAGCTGAAGCCAATCCTGCTCCTTTTGTTCTTCTAATGTGGAAACACTAAAGCATCTTTTTTAGGAGTGCATGGCGGTTCAGATTTTCATTAAAAAATTCGGACGTACTGAGATCATACTTTGGACTCGTATGCAACTTTAGCAGGAGAACATGTTTTTCCAAACCACATAATAATATGCGAAAAAAAATGTTGAAACACGCACATAATAATATGCTCCATTGCAAAAATAACTATATATAGTGCTCGACATCACAATTGTAAGCCATCGATTCAACAAATGTTTAGCAGCCTGCAATTAGAAGCCCACAAGGAGCTTCACTCTGCTAGATTATCCAGACACATAGACAAGTATTACGACAAATGGAAACAGTTGAAAATGCTGCCAGAACTAAATATTGAAGTTATCATGCGCACACAGACACGCTCATGCACATACAAACACACCCACACATACACGCATGTACACACACACACACCGCACTCGATAGGTACAACTGCACACGCAAACATACACGTGGTAATCATCTGCTCACTCTTGCTCCCCCCATTCTTTCCATATACTCAAGCATCTCAAAGACATCATTTCCCTGACGCGCCGCTGCGAATTCCCGTTCTCGGGGGTGTCGGTTGGCGCTGGGCCGGCGCCGGCCGGGCGCGAGCTGCGACCGGAGTGCGGAGGGGGATCCGTCTGCTGCCGCGTTGGAGCGTGGTCGTTGCTGCTGTCGCGTGCTGTCGTCCCGCTCGCCGCTGTCCGCTCGTGCTGCCGCCCCGCTCGCCGTGATCGGCGCGTGCTGCCGCTCCTCTTGCCGGTGCCTGTGTGCTGTCGTGGGGTTACTGTGTCTCTACGGTGAACTGTAAACTGTGAACTGCCGCTGACACTGAGGTGATGTAACTACTGTGAACTGCGAACTGTCAATTATCGCTGATATTGTGAAGTTACTGTGCAATAAATGTTAACTATGAAAAACACAAATATTTGGGCGGATGGATATTGATCCAATACCAGCGACCGAAAAGTGAGAAACGGCTCAAATGTGGGGGCAGTTCACATTGTTGATCCCCAAGCCTAGAAAGTGGGGGTCATGCTTCCCCTTTCCCACCTGTGCCTACGCTTATGTGTGGGGTTGTGAATTAATTGCTATTTTCCAAACTTGAAAGCTTGAACCAGTCGAACGGATACCAGTGATTGAAGAGGGAGAAATCGCTGCAATGTGGGGGCAGGGGGAGATGGCATTACTTCCAACAGCTGACACATGGGACATAACCATCCAGCCCCCACCGCCTACGCCTATTGATTGCTATTGTGGGTTTGTGAAATCAAAGTTTTCTCCGAACATCAAAGCCCGAACCAATCCGAGTGATTGAAGAGGGAAAAATCGCTCAAAAGTAGAGGGAGCAGTTAATATCATTGGCTCTGTAGCGAGATACATTTTAAATTGTCCAAAAGAAACAGAGGGAAAAAGAAGAAAGTATAGAGATAAGCAGAAGAATAGAAACATTCTAAAAGCAAAAGCTATGTGTAATTTTAAAATTGAACATGGAAGGAACGGCGGCCGTGTGCACACCAAACACTTCAACAGTGGAGACGCCGGCTGAAGCCCCCCCCCCCCACGCAGGCAACAAATACCCTCGTTCCGACCTGTGTACCGCCAGGGTGTCGCTATTAAGGCACCAGGCCCATTAAAGGACACCATAACAGCAGCTGCGCGGCGCCATTAAGCGTGAGCGCCGGCCAGCGGCCCGGGTCACGTACGGCGCTCGGCAGAAGCCTCTGCGCAGGATCCTGACCCAGATCACGGCAGCAAGCTCCGCCTCTGGGCCGCTGTAGACAGCAGTTCCGGCCGCCGCAGGCATCCACAGGCCGTTGCAGCCGGGTGAGAAGGACCAATGACAGGACAGCAAAAGGGAATAGAAAATTAAAACCGAGTGGAGAAAAAATCACGGCAGCAAGGCGCCAATCTGGCAACTGACCTGATTTTTCAAGCAAAAAGTTGATAAAAGGGCCTGCAAGAGGGGTGAAGGGGGGCAGATCGAACAGCAGAGCAGCAAGGACGGGACCGATCTTCAAATTGCCGATAGTGCGCCCAGGCCTCCAAACAGTCCAAGTAAGTTTCAGAGGAACAGAGTTCGGCAGTGAGCAGGGACGGAAGCAGGCTGGGGCCGCGGCTCCTCGCCGCGAGCCTCAGTCTCAGAGGAGACAAGATGGGGCAGTGAGTACGGACGGAAGCAGGCTGGGGCCGCGGCTCCTCGCCGCGAGCCTTAGTCTCAGAGAAGCCGCGTCAAGGACCATCACAAGTCAGCCTTCAAGATTTGCTGTTGTTTAGTTCTATAAATTTCATACTGGAGAAAGTAGCCGCATTTCACATCAAGTAAGGTCGGAAAGTCTGTACAATCCTTATACCCTCCTTATAATCCATGGTCAGTTAATTTGTTGTGCATCTGAACACCATACAAATTTAATTTGCACAGTGTTTCGGCCGGTTTTTTTCTTCTTCTTCGTCGTTTTGTTCTTCTCTCATTGAACTCCCCTGCTATTTGGGCATTTGTTTGGTCATGTAGTCACGATATTCTTAATTATGCCTACGCGAGTATGTGTATGGTTGAAAAATTATCATATATTGATTGCCTGACTAGTTATAACTTCTAACGTAAATCAAAACTCTGATATGGTTTGGACGTTTATGTTTGCGTCTTTTATAACTCTCGTGCTTTAAATGCAACCGATTATGGAGCTTGTGCCAATGCTGGTGGTGGTCGCCGATGGGATTTATTTGACTGGTTGACTGTTCGAACTGATGTGACTGATGTGACTGGCTGAATTTTGTTGACTCTATTCGAACTGCTGCCTAAAGACGAATGATATTGTATTCACGAGACAATTAACTTGAACTATCGGTGCACAATTTTCTGTAAATATAGCCTTGTGTGAATTACCTAGTACTCTAATTCGGAATGTGACTGAAAGATGGATTGAGGAAGGAATATCAATGAGATGGAGCGCTAGCTTGAGGGGAAGTCACGTAATATAATTAGTAATGTTAACGTAAAAATATATATGTAAGGACAAGCGATGATGTGACTTCAATGCTTCCAAGGCAGGGTAATGTAATTTTTGCGGCTAGATGTGATGAAATACTCAATTCAAGGTTCCGAGGTTTAATGTTTATTTTGGTGAACAATGTTTACTGATATATTGAAGGCCAACTGTTTCTGGTAAAACCCGAGTGATGTGATAATTATGTGAAATACCCGTACTGAAAATTTTCAGGAATGGCTAACCCGATTGCCAGCAGACAGGGTGACCGATATTTTTTCTTAACCTTGCCATTCAATTATCCGGTTCGGTTGATTATTTGGTCTGATTGGTGACATTTTCAAATCCGGTCAAATTAACTTCACTGTGGTTAATTTGCAATTTAATCTGTAAGCCTTTTTACGCAATCTTTGATGTCAGGATCGGTTGATGACAGGGTCATCATTTCAACGTTTCGGCATATACAAACATATTATTTAGGGATTGTGTCGTGAGGATTTTGATAAACAGGTCTTATTGACGAATTGTCGAGTATGTGCTAATATTGTTTCCACACAGCCCTAAGCCGCCGATAATTGCAAGACTTTTAATTTAATTTTGTTAAGCAACGTTATTTTCATTAAGTTCAAAGCTAACTGAGTAAAGTAAATATTTCCCAAGGAAAAGGAAAGTGAGGAAGGCTGTGTTGGAATGTTTACGATTCTCGCAGTTAACTGTCTCCTTAACAAGCGCGAAATTATGGGATGGTTGTTTGCTCTATGGAAAGATATGGCGGTATGATACAAATCACGGGCATGTACAATTTCGTCCCTGTTCATCTCGCTGTTAAAAATTAACGCCAGAATAAAATCGCTGTCATGAAAAATTCGCACAAGTGTCCACACGGCCAGCGTCACCGATCACCGCTACCGGCCGCTGGGACACTGACCCCACGCGCCCGATCCCAAAACACATGACGTCATGAACCCCCTCCCCTGGACGAGAGGGTCCGGCCAGACGGTCAGACGCTAGCCTAACGAGGGGAAAACCCGTGGATTTCGCTCAGGTGGGACAGTTGTTGTACATACAGAAAAGTACTGAGCACCAAGTACCAGGTGTCCGTACCGAGTACCGAGTGCCGAGTACCCAGTACCGAGTATCGAGTACCGAGTACCGAGTACCGAGTACCGTGTACCAAGTACCGAGTACCGAGTACCGAGTACCGAGTACCGAGTACCGAGTACCGAGTACCGTGTACCGAGTACCGAGTACCGTGCACCGAGTACCGAGTACCGTGTACCGAGTACCGAGTACCGAGTAACGTGTACCGATTACCGAGTACCTAGTACCGTGTAACGAGTACCAAGTACCGAGTACCGAGTACCGAGTACCGAGTGCCGAGTACCGAGTACCGCGTACCAAGTACCGAGTACCGATAACCGAGTAACCGAGTACCGAGTACCGATAACCGAGTAACCGAGTACCGAGTACCGAGTAGTGAGTACCGATTTCTGAGTACCCATTCCTGAGTAACGAGTACCGAGTACCGAGTGTCGAGTACCGAGTGCCGAGTACCGAGTACCAGGTGCCGAGTGCCGAGTGCCGAGTACCGAGTACCAAGTGCCGAGTACTGAGTACTGAGTACTGAGTACTGAGTATCGAGTACCGAGTACTGAGTACCGATTACCAATTACAGAAACACGACCCGTGGTACACTATAGTCACAAAATACACTACACAATGCACACTACACAATACACTACACAATATACACTACACAATATACACTACACAATATACCCTACACAATATACACTACACAATATACACTACACAATATACACTACACCGCATAAACTACACACACTCCACAAATACACTACAAATGGTATCACGCCGGCGACGCTTCTTCACGCTAACAGTTATAAGATAAATACATATATACATACATACATACATACATACATACATACATACATACATACATACATACATACATACATACATACATACATACATACATACATACATACATACATACATACATACATACATACATACATACATACATACATACATACATACATACATACATACATACATACATACATACATACATACATACATACATACATACATACATACAAACATACAGGCAAACAGGCATACAGGCATTCAGGCATACAGGCATACAAGCATACAAGCATACAAGCACACAAGCACACAGGCACACAGGCACACAGGCACACAGGCACACAGGCACACAGGCACACAGGCACACAGGCACACAGGCACACAGGCACACAGGCACACAGGCACACAGGCACACAGGCATACAGGCATACAGGCATACAGGCATACAGGCATACAGGCATACAGGCATACAGGCATACAGGCATACAGGCATGCAGGCATGCAGGCATGCAGGCATGCAGGCATGCAGGCATGCAGGCATGCAGGCATGCAGGCATGCAGGCATACAGGCATACAGGCATACAGGCATACAGGCATACAGGCATACAGGCATACAGGCATACAGGCATACAGGCATACAGGCATACAGGCATACAGGCATACAGGCATACAGGCATACTTGGAATCATGCATGCATACTGTACGTACACTACATACAAACGTGCAGACGCACGCCCAGAGACAACCGTGCGCGTGGAGCCGGGGCAAATAGGATACAACGCACGAGGGAGGTATGACGATAACAGCATGGTGTAAACTGACAGTGGGAAATAATAGACAAGATTGTGAGGAGGCCTAGACAATACGTAGCCGCGCCACTGTGCGTAATATGCCTGCCGACACGGTCTGCTGCACAACGGGTGATGGGGGAAAGGGGGTGGAGTTGAATGGGAATTCAACTAAGAGGAGACCCTTTTAACAAAAGATGGCAAAGGTCTCAGATGTATAGACCGGTTTCGGTGGGAATATTTAGTTCGGAAGGAGAAAGTTGTGTTTCCAGGAGAATGGGAGTTAGATGATGATGAGATTGTTTTTTTTTTGGTCCATTCCGCGATGCCAAGAAGTGAGCTGGATCGCGCGCCAGAAGTCGCGAAATACTGGCGGGCACTCGAAAGAGTCCGGTAACGCCAGGTTCTGGGAAACCAGGAGGGCCAGAATGGCCATCCGCCTCAGGTAAATGCCGTAGGAGGAGTCAGGGTGCTGAGGTGGTGACGTGTGCGGTCCGGAATGGCCATCCGCCCCAGATAAATGCCGTAGGAGGAGTCAGGGTGCTGGGGTGGCGACGTGTGAGGGCCAGCAGGGCCATCCGCCTCAGGTAAATACCGTAGGAGGAGTCAGGGTGCTGAGGTGGTGACGTGTACGGGCCGGAATGGCCATCCGCCCCAGATAAATGCCGTAGGAGAAGTCAGGGTGCTGGGGTGGCGACGTGTGAGGGCCAGAATGGCCATCCGCCTCAGGTAAATGCCGTAGGAGGAGTCAGGGTGCTGAGGTGGTGACGTGTGCGGGCCGGAATGGCCATCCGCCCCAGATAAATGCCGTAGGAGGAGTCAGGGTGCTGGGGTGGCGACGTATGAGGGCCAGAATGGCCATCCGCCTCAGGTAAATGCCGTAGGAGGAGTCAGGGTGCTGAGGTGGTGACGTGTGCGGGCCGGAATGGCCATCCGCCCCAGATAAATGCCGTAGGAGAAGTCAGGGTGCTGGGGTGGCGACGTTTGAGGGCCAGAATGGCCATCCGCCTCAGGTAAATGCCGTAGGAGGAGTCAGGGTGCTGAGGTGGTGACGTGTGCGGGCCGGAATGGCCATCCGCCCCAGATAAATGCCGTAGGAGGAGTCAGGGTGCTGGGGTGGCGACGTGTGAGGGCCAGAATGGCCATCCGCCTCAGGTAAATGCCGTAGGAGGAGTCAGGGTGCTGAGGTGGTGACGTGTGCGGGCCGGTATGGCCATCCGCCCCAGATAAATGCCGTAGGAGGAGTCAGGGTGCTGGGGTGGCGACGTGTGCGGGCCAGAATGGCCATCCGCCCCAGATAAATGCCGTAGGAGGAGTCAGGGTGCTGGGGTGGCGACGTGTGAGGGCCAGAATGGCCATCCGCCTCAGGTAAATGCCGTAGGAGGAGTCAGGGTGCTGAGGTGGTGACGTGTGCGGGCCGGAATGGCCATCCGCCCCAGATAAATGCCGTAGGAGGAGTCAGGGTGCTGGGGTGGTGACGTGTGCGGGCCGGAATGGCCATCCGCCCCAGATAAATGCCGTAGGAGGAGTCAGGGTGCTGGGGTGGCGACGTGTGGGCCGGAATGGCCATCCACCTCAGATAAATGCCGTAGGAGGAGTCAGGGTGCTGAGGTGGCGTGGATTGGCGATTGGGGCACCACGGAAACCGCAGTAAGTCGTGGATCCCAGCAGCAGTGTGCGGCAGGAATGGATCCAGACAGAAAAGCATGTGTGAGGTTATTCATATTTTCATTTGGTGGATTTAATAGTTAGAGTGGAAAGTTATCCATAGTGAAGAGCTGAGTACATCGGAGACGAAATTCGCTCAGTGAACCAGCTGTTACCCTGGTGCGTTCCCTGTGTAACACTACGCACCACTGGTGGGGATAGGAAAAGAGGGAGGGGTCAGGAAGACGAACCTGACAGTTTACTGCAAAGTATGAAAGATATTGATGATTGAGTGAATGTCTGGGGAGAGTCTGAGTGAAAGGATGTATGAATGTGTTAGTTCCAGTGGGAGTTCGTCCTCAGCGTAGCGTTGCACTGGGTATGCAGAATATACATGGAACCGATCACAGAACTCACGGTGTGATAATCTGAGAGACAAGCCGTTGGTGAAATTATGTAAGGAGGAGCCAGAGGGCCATTGGTGCCGGCTCACGGACAAGGAAACCCGGACCTTATTCCACCGGACCAATTCCCGATTAACTCGCTAAATTTCACCACCCCCACCCTAACCGTGCAGCGACCTATGTGCTCGCCGATGATTGACCTGCCTCCAAAATAAAAATGTATGTACAGGTTGAACTCGATTCTGCATTTTAACCACAAAATTTAGTATTATCTCGAAAACACGGGGATATAACATTCTGAAAATGCCATATTTCGACTCCTGATCTCAAGAAAACCCCGTGAACAAAATTTTAATAATGTTGCAAATTGTTGACAATTGTTGCAAGCAGTTCTAATTGTTGCAGATTAAGCCAGAGAGCCTCAAAATTTATGTCATTCCATTTAGCGGCCCAAAATTAACCAGAGAAAGAGTTTTCAAAAATTTCAAAAAATGTTGCAATGCTACACAAAATGGCAGAACCATGCAGAAGCGAAAACCCGTTACAGCTCCAGTCTAAAAGGTGGGGCATTTGTCCTCTGGCCCCAGTTCTACGTCTGTGAGCCATGAGCTATCGGTTGACAATTAGATGTAATCTTTAACTTTAAGGCACCCATAACGAGCCAACATCAGCAATCGAAGAGGAAGCAATCGCTCAAAAGTGGGGTGCAGTTAACATTGTTGGCTCTCTCTACCTAAAACGTGGGGCCCTGGCCTCCCCGGCCCTCCGGTTCTTAGGTATGCTTATGGGTTATGGCATTGCGGGGTTATGAATTCATCGTTATTCTCCCAGGCTTAAGGCATTCATCTCGAACCAATATCAGTGATCGAAGAGGATGAAATCGGTGGAATGTGAGGGGTCGGTTATCATTGTTGGCCTCCCAGGCTAAAAAGTGGGGCATATGGCCCCCGCCCAGTTCCCTACGCGAGGTTGTAAATTAATAGTTGTTCTCCCAACTTCAAGGCATTCATCTCCAAGCAATATCAGTGATCTATAAGGGATAAATCGCTCCCAAGTGAGGGGGCCAGTTATCATTATTTCCCCCTCCCAGCCTCAAAGTGGGAGCCCATGGCCCTTCCAGCCCCCATGCCTACGTCTATGATTGTGAAGTTGTGAATAAATAATTATTCTGCCAACTTTAAGGCATTCATATCGAACCAATATAAGTGATTGACAAATTATAAATCGCTCAAAAGTGGGGAGCAGTTAATGTTGTTGACTCTCCCAGCCTAAAAAGTGGGACCTTGCCCTCCTCGCCTCCCTCCCCCCGGTTCTTACGCTTATGGGTTATGGATTGCTGTCCCCCAGCCTGAAAAATAGGGGAGGGAGGGAGGCGGGGGCATGGCCCGCACCGCTCCCCGTTCCTACGCCTATGCACATGGGTGCTAAATAACAATATAAGTCAGGACGACCTAAAACGCAAATACCAGTAAGGCGCCGTAGTTGGCGATGAACGAGCGAGCGCGAAGGAAAGTTATGACGAATTTCAACTCCATCGAGTAAGTGGTTTCTGAGATACAAAAAGGTGCGCACGTGCGCACGTGCAGAGGCACCCCACCCCTGACTTGTGGGAAAGCGGCGGTTGAGGGGTCTCTAAGCACACACCAAATTTACACACAATCGGCCCAGCCGTTGCCGATTTCTTTTCTCTCGAGAAAACACTTTTCAACACCCCTCACGCGGCACGCGCCACACGCAGTGGTAGGCACCCGTGTTAGTCGACACTGGTCTCAAACAGGGTAGGGTGGATAGTATATTCAATGAGTGGCCTTTCTCCGCAAAGAATCCCGCGTGTTAATCGGACTTGCGGTTGCGGCTGGGCTGGGTCGGGTTGGGTTGGGCTAGGCAGCTCATATTCATATTTGTTTACAGTCACCACGGAAGGACGAGCGAGCGCGAAGCGGCTCGCTCGTAATTATCATCGATTCCTCTACTCAAAGCTGTTATAGGGTGCTACAATGTCTCAAATGTTACGCGTTACAAACGTCTACAGCGTTAGTTTGTATTGTAGGTGCATAATACTGCATCTGCTGAGTTGAAATAGTATTTTAACCTATGCATTATTTAATTGGAGTAAAACTTACATCTACGTGTAGACAATACTCCATCTGTCTAAACAAAAACTAATATTCTTGAAATCCCTTATAGCTTTTCAAAATTACTTACAACACAATCCCATACATACGTTTACGACAACTCAGTGAGTATTCGAAACTCCGCAATACCGTTAACATTAGCTTCTTACGAACAACTTAGGATATTGTGATGTGAATCGCGCTTACGAAAATTCGTAAGAAGATTCTTACGAAACATCCGACGGGAATCGCAAAATGTCTACGAACAAAATTGTATCGTTGGAATTTTCTTACTGTCTGCGAAGTTGACGTGAATACCAAATTATCATAAGAAATAGAGCGTTCGCAAGAAAATTCGTAGGAAAATTGACGACGTGAATACGTCCCCAGATCTTCACAAGTGGCTTCGCTTTGAGGTCACTAACCTTTCTTGTCTTTCTTTGCAGTCGATATTGCAGGAAAAAATAACACACATTTAATCGTAGTCTAATAATACAAGCGTAAGTTATTTTCCAGAATTTTGAAATATCCCTGTAATCTTCTTTAATTTTAAAAGTCTATAGGGCTTATTAACACAAGAAACTAAAGGAAATCCACGTTATCTCACAAATAAGCAAAAGTATCGCGTTTATGTGTCAACTTAGTCCGAAAATTTTGTTCGGATCTCTGAGAATGTATCTGGAAACTACTTATCTGATAAAACAATGTTCTTCCTCAAAACTCTACTCGGCGATTTTGTGATGCGTGATTCAACTGAACATTAAAATTGTTTGAATTGACGTCACATTTGAGGATAGATCTCATACTACCACTCCACGCATTCACTGCCTATTTACATTTATTTATGTTTGTTTGCCTATCTACATGTATATTTGCCCATGATATCCTTATTTGTCCCCTTCTTCGAATATGTAATGGCGATACAACAAGTGTTGATAACGAATTGAATACATGACGATTCATGCTAACTAAAACACAGTTAAAGTGAAATTTATATAGTCCTTGATCAGTGCTCCTAAGCTAGGAGTTGGTTCCTTCATTTGTTTTTGCAGACTTACTTTAATGGGAATGCTTCACCTTTGTATTGGTTTTGAACTGAGATAGCCGTTGTATTTGTTTTGAACTGATATCTTTGTCCGCTATTGAAATGTCTACATTACTAAGGTAATTTTTCCCAAAACTTAACCGTTTGTAAGCAATTTAGTTTACCATTTGCAAAATGCACCCAGGCTCACTCACTGCAGGCTGTTGCAGCCGCTGATTGGCTGACAGCCACTTTGTCAGCCAATTATACTTCGTCAACCAATCAGCAACGGTCTTAGCTCAATAATGACGTCATCAGCCCAAACTTAAAAGCTTAATTTGTATACAGTTAAGTGACCTTTCGAGATAAAAATATCACCATCGCTTTCAACAGCAGTTACTTCATATTTTCGACTACAACCAGCGTATATTTGACAACTTTCAGAAAGGTGAAACATTCCCTTTAACTTAGTTGAGGAAGAGTTGACTCACGATCGACGACTTGAAAACAAACCGAATCAAACCAAACTCGATTTAACCTTGATTTCAAACTCGATATAATTTGATTGACTCGACTCTGACTCCGCTGACAGCCGGTTTGAATGAAAATGTCAGTGGTCATGCCATTGGTCAATTGCTCACTATCTCCACCAGATTACATTGTTCATTGGGAACGCGAGAAGATGACGGCATCATAATCACTCTGGAATGCGCTCTCTAGCAAACATTGCATGACTTATCCGCAAAAATTCTCGAGCTCAGCTGTTTCGAACGTCTCAAACTAGTGGCTAGCACCACCAAAGAACTGCAGTCGTTGGGTGGCCTAATCCAATACTGCAACCTGACCGCTTACCATTATACTGCGTCCCACGTCACCGGCGTCGGGAGTGGGGGACTCAACTTTCAGGACCAACCGCAGAGGCTGCAGCAACGCTGCGCAACGAAGCATCTCGGCCAAACAGGGGCGCTGAACAGACTTGCAGCGCTATACGGCGCCGGCAAACAGACGTTTTACGGCAAGCGTTTTAGGCAAACAGGCGTTTTACGGCAACCCTTTTGCGGGAAATGGACGTTTTACGGTAAACAGACGTTTTACAGTATGAAGACGTTTTAAGACAACGGATGTTTTACGGCAAGCAGACGTTTTACGGCAAACAGACGCTTTACGGCAAACAGACGTTTTACAGTATACATATGTTTTACGGTAAACACACGTTTTACGGTAAATAGACGTTTTAAGACAAACAGACGTTTTACGGCAAACAGACATATTACGGTAAACAAACTTTTCACGGTAAACAGACATTTTACAGCAAACAGGCGTTTTTACGGTAAACAGACGTTTTACAGTATAAAGACGTTTTACGGTATACAGACGTTTCACGGTAAACATACGTTTTACGGCAAATATACGTTTTACGGTAAACAGACGTTTTACGGTAAGCATACGTTTTAAGGTAAACAGACGTTTTACGGTAAACAGACGTTTTACGGTAAACAGACGTTTTACGGTAAACAGACGTTTTACGATAAACAGACGTTTTACGGTAAACGGACGTCTTACGGTAAACAGACGTTTTACGATAAACATACGTTTTAAGGTAAACAGACGTTTTACGGTAAACAGACGTTTTACGGTAAACAGACGTTTTACGGTAAACAGACGTTTTACGGTAAACATACGTTTTACGGCAAACAGACATCCGTGACAAACAGACGTTTTACTGACGTTTTACGGCAAGGAGGTGTTCTACGACAAACTGGCGTTCTACGGCAGACATTTTACAGCTAACAGACGCGGGGCGCTGTGTTTCTTTCTACCTGCGAATCCGATATTGTTTCTAGTGTTGCTCCGTTTTTTTCTCACCCACCACCACCACCACCACCACCACCACCACCACCACCACCACCACCACCACCATCACCACCATCACCACCATCACCACCACCACCACCACCAAACCACCACCAAACCACCACCACCAAACCACCACCACCAAACCACCACCACCAAACCAGCATCAAACCAAACCACCACCAAACCACCACCAAACCAAACCAGCACCAAACCACCACCACCACCACGAGCTCAGGCGAAAATTGTCGTCCCCGTCGACAGGAACGTGGTGTGGGGTTTTGAAGTGCCACAACAGTTACGGCTATACGGAGGTAATCGGGGGAAGAACGGCAAGCGTAATTCCCGGCTGTCGTGTTTGTGGCCGTTGTGTTTGTGCTTTGGTAGCGGTACCGTGTTTTAATGAAGCAGACACAAGTAACAACTAAGTGCGGCCATGTCGTGCGATGTGCAGACCGAACACAATGAGACACAATGAGACACAATGAGGCACAATGGAGATCCGCGATGAGTCACAACCCTATATCTGTTTTGATACAATGGTGTTTATCTGATACAAATGTGTATTTCCAGAATACTCCAATTAGTGAATACTTCGTTTCTTCCATGCTGAAAATTGTAGTGATATCTTGGCATCACACAGAAAACCCTAAAACAGAACAAACATTCGCCTTTTGCCCACTTGCCGGGTTTCCCGACTTGGGATTTGAAAGCTCCAAACCAATGCACGTTGAGCAGCATACAATGAACGTAGATGTATGATCATCTATTTATACCTCGTGATGCATTCTCTGGCGATGCTGCCAACCGGCCGACAATTGTCGGCCCGTGCAGCCCAGTCGGGAGAGCGCTGGACTTCAGATCGGACACATCCTGGCAAGGTGGGTTCGAGAGTCGAGACGCTTCGGCGCTCGCTATTTGCTCCTGGCGGGGATGACCTGCGTTCAGTGTGGCAGCGGTCGCATTCAAGGTCAGATGAAGCCAGTGGGCCGGGCGGACCGTCCTCAGTCATTAGGGGACATTACAACTTTCGCCTCTAAACTCTGTCGGTGACTGAAATTGCGCGATCGGATGGTGGGGTCAGGGCCTGCGCAACAAGCTTTGCTTAGCGTGGGTTCTGATCTCGGAAATCCATCCCATCAAAACATTCGAGCTAAATGTATACAAAAATCCTTGGTAAGTTTCGGACTAGAATGAATACACGTATCAAACACGGGCCGATTTTTTTAAAATATATTATAGAAAGAAGAACCTGGACCCCATCTAACCATAATTTACACGCGTCGATGCTCCCACTAGTTGTTGTTCTCTTATTTTAAGCAATTTGACTCTGAGTTCTGACACCAAATATTCAATTCAAATTAAAAGCACTTCCGCCACTACGGCTTCCTAACGACGGCATATACAGTCATCCATTTCTGGCCGGCCAATTATAAGCATATCTCGTGTCAACACTTGGGTTCTTCATTATGTCGTCATCGGTGACGGCCGTCTGTGCAATTGATTCCGTTCCCTCGACTGCATGTCGTCATCGATGAATGGGATAGTGGCCCTGCGCCACCCACGCTGTCCAGTCTGCAGCCGACTATTCTACAATGAAGTGTGCTCGCGGCGATTAGATCAATCTGTCCGTCGCGCCGGGGTAATAATGGCGCTCTGGGGGCAAAAATGTCTGCCGGCAAACCCCGTCTGCCCGTCTGGCCGGGGGCGGTGTGTGGGGGTCGGGGGGGGGGGGGGGGACGGTCTCGGGTGACCTCATGCAGGTGTGGTCGCAAAGAGATTAGTGAATGCCAGCGGTGATGTCCAAGCATTTACAGGTGTGTGTGCTTACGCGAGGAGAGTCACTCGCCGGCCGAAATACATTGGACTTTTTGAACGTCTTCATTCATACGCCATGAGGTCATTGTCGAGCGAATGAATGGAATACGGCTTGGGTTCCCGTGCACCGTTTCACCGGTGCCTTTGGCGTTTTGCAGGGTGTGTTAACAACCGTGATATTGTGTCATGCGCGATGGATTTGAGGACTTTTTGTGCTAATGAAGATTCGGTTTTGGTGTCCTGCAGGGCAGAATGGCACACGTATGCTACTGTCATCAGGTCGGCGGGGGTCGGCTACTGTCATCAGGTCGGCGGGGGTCGGCTACTGTCATCAGGTCGGCGGGGGTCGGCTACTGTCATCAGGTCGGCGGGGGTCGGCTACTGTCATCAGGTCGGCGGGGGTCGGCTACTGTCATCAGGTCGGCGGGGGTCGGCTACTGTCATCAGGTCGGCGGGGGTCGGCTACTGTCATCAGGTCGGCGGGGATCGGCTACTGTCATCAGGTCGGCGGGGGTCGGCTACTGTCATCAGGTCGGCGGGGGTCGGCTACTGTCATCAGGTCGGTGGGGGAGGGGGCGGTCGGTGCATTTCCGGGGGTTGTGTGTGAGTGTGTGTATGCATGTGCGTGAGTCGGGAAATGGTGCCGTGTAATAAGCGCTTAAAGTGCTTTTGCACCTTTCCCTCACATCTCTGTTTGTTTCTTGTTTTTGTTCAATAATCATATCAACATATCAACATCAACGTCATAATGTGCCCTGCCCCAAGAGTGTTATAATTTGTGCCCCAAGAGTGTTATAATTTGTGTGCTGAATACAAATATATTTATAATTCGCATTTCAAAAACCATATTAGTTGTATTGCCAGCTTTTAATTATTTCTGATGAATTTATTTAATTGCTCTATTTTTTCACTCAAATGAAAAACATCTTAAAATTGGCATTATTTGTCGCAGCACATTTACTCAACAGTAGCAGCAGATGGTATTGTAAAATTACACATTCGGTTGCCATCCTTCCCGTGCATATATTTGAGTTATTCAAAAACTTATTTGAAGTTTACATAAATAAATAATGCGTTAGGGCAGATCCAAACTTGTTTTCGGTACGGGACAAATTAGAGACCTCAAGCTAAACGAAAAGCCGTCTATCGTCACCAAGTGTACGCGCACCTGAACTAGATTATCTGAAGACCAGCATGGCCTCTGTACCTATACGAGCCAGCGCTCTACGCAGCTTACGGCGTTTATCCAGTTTTCTCCACCAAACACCACTCTCTCTGTACGCTGCTCTCCGCTCGGCAATCAGTGTTCGAGTCTGTCAGAACAGCGTGCAGCCGCATGCAGTCCCAAGCATCCCGCCGCGCTGGTGCGGCATGCGGTCCGCATTAACTCGCGGCTGTGGCGGCATGAGAAATCCGTCCGCTCCAATCCGCTGCTCGCGTCTGCTGACATAATACTACACATCAGCGCCCATAATGTCTCGCTGTGGACAAAAGCCTTAATAGAGATGCATCCGTTGCGTGCGGACGGGCCGACTGTTTGACTGCGTAATGGAGGAAGTTGCTATTGCAGCGGGTTTCATGTGCTAGGATATCCAACGTGCGCTCTGAACACTGTAATCAGGGTGCTCAAACACCAAATTAAGCCCCCGCATGATGGTAATAGCCAAATTGCTTGGCAACTTAACTATGACAATTATATTCTTGGGTGATTTATGTATTTGCGGCGGATACGTGAGTACAGAGGAGGGTGCATTGCAAACAATAAGTAAGTTAATATGTAACTGCCCACCAAGAAACTATTATTTGTTTTAAAATATTCCTTCGCGGACGCTTACATACCTCAAAGTAACTTCCTAAAATAGCATGTGGAGATAAATGAAGGTTACTTTGCATTTATCTGCCGTATATACGATTTTGTAGTTGTAGTTTATTAGAGTCCGCCAATATATATTTAGTAAATAAGCCAAGACGCAAGGTAACCTTTCCATAAGCAAAAAAGTCATTCAATCGGTGTATGTGTTTTTTTATTGGTTCCCAATCATTTCTCTAGCACTGTAACTTTGTAGACATTTTCGGTACGATTAGGCATTTCGGTATTATTCTGCGTTTTTATATGCGCCATTTTATTGTCAGTAGATCTATATTTCCCAACATGTGAATTCATGGTGTCAGAGAGGATTGGAGGCTCCATTTCAATTAGTGTGGTGTTATATCACAAATAACGAGAGAGGTCATTCTCCCTCCTTCTGGTCAGCGTTGGAAATTACTGATTTTCCCAGGACACAATTTTCCAGGGAAGGATTTTTGAAAGGATGACAATTGTAACAATACAGCGAAAATATTGCTGGGGAAATAGCTGCGAGTTACTCGCGTTATACATAATATATGGGCCACTGAGGGGCTAAAAGAACTATTCCACCTAAAGTTCACCGGATTCTGCACATTCGGGCTCGGCAGACAATTTCAGATTGAGTCCAATTGAGTGTCAAGATTGAGTACCCTACTCCACACTGCTGTTCTGTGACCAAGCATGACAGCTGACATCTGTCCTCTGTCCACCAATTTTAGCTCGCAAAAATAAAACTCACATGAAACATTTAACATTTTCTTCGAAAGCTCCTCCGCATTAATCTATGGAATCGCAGCGGCAGATAAGGAATGCAGCTATTCGGCCATTCATTCCATCGCGCCTGAATTAACAGTCGAAAGTATCGGCTGAATATGCAGTGTGCCATAAGGTGAGCAACGTGCGTGGATGTTCTGCATACCTTCATTGAGAAGCGTGCGTGACTATTCCGGCTCTGCGTACCTTCATTTCTCGTTTCAGCCGCATTGTTAAATGAACGGAAATGCGTCATAAGCCTCGGGCATATTCCACATGCGTCATATGCCTCGGGCGTATTTCCAACACTGGCGTGGGACCTAACAACCAACCATGGAATCGGCCCCAATCGCCAGCCTTCGCGCATCCATGTAACAAAGTCTTCTCGGCTCTTGATCGTATGATACATACGTGGAGACTTCAGCTTCACGCCAGTGCCCCGCCTACATGTCCAGTTGATTTGCGCTCCGTGGTTTACGGGATGTGAGCCGGCGCAGAGGTTTAAATGAAGCACAGTGAAGGTACCTTTCTATGACGTCCGTAGAAAAAGTAACGAGCAATAAGCCGGGGTGCAATCAAGAGTGGTAATATAACGACTTCACGTGCGTCATAGCGGGCCAGGGGCACCGATAATACGTCACGACGAAAGTGTTGCATACTTCCCGGCCCGAGAAAAGTTGTGATCGGGCCTGAAGTCATTCAAACTTGAGAAACGACCATCCAGCTAAAGATGTCAACCAAGGTGCGACAGGGTCCATTAAGAGTGGCATTATGCAGCGTGCAATACTTTGTCCCTGACGCCCCAGACGCCAAGTGCAAACCTGGTGCAGAACATATGCAAATTACTTTGGCAATCCACACACGACTCATTTACATTTACGCGGCTGTCTGATTGGTTGGTAGGGAGCCGGGCACCGCAAGCAGCCAATCACAGAGACGGATTCTGTGACGCACTAGCGGATACGTGACTGGGTTGCAAAGGAGGTTATCTCTGTCCGGTCTTTATTTAGAAGATTCCGGCTCGGGAGGATGACACCCATAAGCGCCGTCAACTGAAAATACGTGCAGTTAAAAAAAAAAAAATCGTGGTAGCTGACAACAGACACATTTAGGATGAACAAATTCAAATATTAAAAGTAAGAATATTGAAAGAACTGAAAATTAACAAATACATTCAGTTTGGAAACAACCATGTTATCATACTAGCTTGGACCGGACATCCTGATACGGACACGCTGGAACGGACACCCTGATACGGACACCCTGATACGGACACCCTGATACGGGCACGCTGGAAAGGCCACCCTGATACGGACAACCTGATACAGATACCCTGATACGGACACCCTGATACGGACACCCTGATACGGACACCCTGATATGTACACCCTGATACGGACACCCTGATACGGACACGCTGTAACGGACAACCTGATACGGATACCCTGATACGGACATCCTGATACGGACACCCTGATACGGACACCCTGGTACGGACACCCTGGAACGGACACCCTGATACGGACACGCTGAAACGGACACCCTGATACGGACACCCTGGAACGGACACCCTGATATGGACACGCTGGAACGGATACCCTGATACGGACACGCTGGAACGGACACCCTGATACGGACACCCTGGTACGGACACGCTGGAACGGACACCCTGATACGGGCACCCTGATACGGACACCCTGATACGGACACGCTGGAACGGACACCCTGATACGGACACGCTGGAACGGACACCCTGATACGGACACGCTGGAACGGACACCCTGATACGGACACGCTGGAACGGACACCCTTTTCCTAGAAACCCCCTAGGCTCTAGATAAGTTAAATAATTGTCTTATTGTCTACTAAACTAAAGGCAATAGAAACTATTTTTCCCGATACTTCTAAATTTGGACAGAACTAATATATTGGTCTATTTATACGTGGAAATTACGCATAACAACATTCAATATTCATAGTTGCTTTTGCATAATCAGTAGTGTGCGTACTGATTATACTGATTTTGCATAATCAGTATACATTTTTACAGAACCAATTATTTTAGGGCACGTCGGAATCCCTCGGCAAACTAGGAAGCATACACCCTACCTAGCCGGAACGTTTAGTGCTTTCTCCGATCCCTTCCAAAGTCTTCTATCTCCTAAAACAAACCATGAAAGCCTGTCCGCCAGGAAGCCCCGAGGCTTTCTAAGATGACTTTCGAGCGGGCAAACCCGGACGGTGGGCCGGGCGGCGGCCGGACCTATGGCGGCGAGTGTGGCGCGCCGTCGACGGTGGCGGCGCCCGTGTGCCGGATCTGGCGCGGTGGCGTCGTGACGCGTCCGTCACGTTCGACTCCAGTGACGTCATAGAGTCCCTGCCGCGCGGCGCACGCACACAGCGGCCGGCACAGGCACGGTGACGGCGCAAAACAGGGACAGAAATAGCGATAGAAATAAAGATCAGATAGCGGGGGAGTAGCAGGTGAGAAGAGTTTATATAGAGAGTATTGCAACTTGCTTGTGGCTCCCAGTTGATGCAAGTCGCTGTTTTTATCGCTTGTCGAGGTATCTTCAAACATCAGGAGCATGTATTGTCATATACCATATGTCATATGCCATATATGTCATGTATTGTCCTATGTCCTTGGCGTCTATGGCTTTGACAAAGTCGCAGGTCATAACTTTCTTTCCGCGGGACACATATTTTACCGGATTATTTGTCATGCGTTTCCCATGGGAGTTATCCAGTCTATACGAAATTCACAATTCGTTTTTTTTTCAACGACTACGCTCACATTATTTCCGTACAGTTACGCTGGGCTGGTTTTCAGGACCTCGCTTGGTTTTAGTAAGACGAAACCTTATGCGTATGTTATGGGGAAAAGACCGAAAAGCCCAACATATTGCCCAGATTGTTGTTGATGTTTAATTAGTCAAAGAACTACCCTTCTCTAGTATCAATACAACAATGCATAATCCACATGGCCCTGAATATTTACTTCTCAACTCCTTCTGGCATTTTTTTTAATCATATTCATTATGATATTTATGTATGATGAAACAATTACTCATTTCCAGTGCTTAGTGAATTTACGGCGCGATAATCATACGACTTAGTTTTTCGAGGTATTTTTACAGGCGGCGGTTAAGTAGGGGCCTGTGCGACATGCCACTTCCGTACACATGTATAGGTGCCTTGATTAAAAACGTCTGCGCCGCGCGCATGCAATGTATCGTGTTACTTACCGTAAAAATCGCATGTTCATCGCTGTTATCACCGATCAAAAGACACGCACTAGTTTATATTCTCATAAATAAAGGTGTTCATTGAGGTTGTCCGGGATTGTTTCATTCTTCCGGACATTATAGTATTGTAGTTGCGCGGTATATGTAGCTTACGACATTTTACTACACTCATGTATTACCAAGCCGATCACACATATATACGCAGATACGATGAGATATACGCAGATACGATGCGCAGTATGGGGCTGCTACGGCAACATGCATCCAATCCAGTTGACCTGCAAAATCGCGCTATCGCTTTCTGTCTCGTTAGTCGTTGGTGTTTACTTCGTAGCACATATCCATCTGCAGGGCCTATTTTAAGGGAAAATCACGGGGGGGGGGGGGGCATAAGATCCAAACATAGCATACAAAGGCAAAAATAAGTAAGCATGACTCTGATGGCAAATGCCAGTTAACCCGCCATTGGCGGGGGGGGGGGGGCGTTTTTCGCCCCCTGACGAACTTTCGCAATATATCATAAATCAATAGTTATCGACGTAAAACTTCGGGTACCATCTCCTACATCAATTGTACGTCTTCTGTGCAAAAATGAAGCAATTTCGTCGAAAAAATAGAGACAGAAAATTTAGTGACGTCACTACACACGAGTTTGACGAAAAAATCAGCCAAACTTTGACAGACCGTTCAGATGCCATATTATGAGCGATACAAAAGCGTCAAAAGATAGCAGATGGCAAGAGCTACAACATGGCTTCCTCGGAATTATTAACATTTTGGTTTTTGACCCCCAAAAATGCAAATAAAAACAAAATGCCCTCAAAATCAAAATTTGCAAACATTAAAAAACCGGAATATATGTTGGAGAACCAGATGTGTAAAATACCCAAACCAAATTTAAAAGCAATATCTTTATTTTGGACTGACGTGTGGCTCCCTATGTATGAGTAATTCATGACGTCGTATTTTTTTAATTGCGTTGTTTTGCTTTTAGTCACCAGATACAGACAAATAAATGTCAGCACTGTATTTATGAGACACAATTAGTCTAGAAACATGTCTTTTTTATTTATATTCATCAATTTGAAATTTTGACCTTATGTGACCTGACCTTTACCTGAGCTTGACTTTAGCCATACTTAAATGAGGTCAGATGATAAAATGGCTATCACTATCGAATTATACATGTAACGTAACTCATAAAACATATGTTGCACGACTTTCGTATATATTTTGCGCATAGTGACCTTTTGTGACCTGACATTGACTTTTATTTGTATATTATACGTTTGAGAGCACTCTGGGTGATCATGGTCTCAATCGAAGGCTTTGGATGGAAAGTATGGTCCATACACCAAAATACCTTGATTTTGACCTTTGACCGGACCGTGACCTGACATGTGACCTCAATTTGCAACCTTAGAGTATGCTTTATATTTATCTCATTGAGATCTTTCGAATGCCGTCTTGCGCGTCTCGCTACGATGATTGGTTCAGAAGATAACCAAGGGAGGGGGTGGGCGAACAACCCCCCCCCCCCCCCCCCCCCCAGTCAATGGAAAGTGTCTGGAAACCCCAGCCAAGGCCGAGATAACCGCTTTTTGGCCTAGAAACTCACGCCATACCATAGGTGTAAACAAATTATTTTGTTTTGCTACAACGTACTTATTTCTGTACTTGCACCTTTTTCATAACTAAGTCCAATTACAATGTCCAAGGTCATGTTTTTTTTTACCGCAATACTGTTCCAAATGTCATGCTTTGATTGCATAGGAACTACGGCTTCAATAATCAACGGTGGATCCAGCGAGTCAGTCGGGCCCTTAAAAAGAATGGAAGGGTCCGAAAATTGACCTTTCCTAATTAACAAACAGTTATTTTCACAAACTCACTCCACGTTTATACTTCAAAAATGACACGAAATAAAATGTTAAGTATTGTTCAACTTATCCCATTATTGTTGTAATTTGATCCAACTCGTGCGGCAGGTTGAGCACGTTGGGCATGCAGAGCCCGAAAATACCGAAGGTTGATTTCTCCAATTTCTTAGGTGTAGGTACACCCATACATTGGCATCACCAAAATTTGTAGGTTGGGGGGGGGGATCTGTGTGGCATACGTTAACTCGCGCTACAACAGGGGCGGATATCCTCCCCCCTCTTAGGTTTTTCTAAAATAGTGGAAAACGACGGCGTTTCGCACCGCCATTTTTGGCAGAACTGTTTGCCTATCAGTTGCCCAAATCCTTTTATTTTTTTTTACCTCGGGTCTCCTCAGGTTAGGTCACTAGGTCAAGTCTAGTGGTCCCACCAAAAAATATAAGGTCGTGCCGCAGCCAGATTGTTTAACCGATCAGTTGGAAACTTACAGGATTTAATCAGGTCATAAATACCAACAATTCTGCTATTTCGGATGATTTTTATATCGATGACCTAAGGCAAAGTATATGTTGTGCCCTCCCAATTTTAGGTCATTGGGAAAACATGAAAATGAATATAAATCCCCAGGGAATGGCTACATTTTCCCAAAGTTCATCAGACTCACGAATCTTTTGCAAAATCCATGTGACATTTTTGTCCAGCAATCTTTACGAGGTAAAATATTTTGACCCAGAGGTCATGCGTCATTTTTCTTCCATAACTTTTTACCGAACCAGTAAGGCGCCGCAGTTGGCGATGAACGAGCGAACGCGAAGTAAATGCACCGTGCAGTGCAAATGTTCTGTCCACCTCATTGCAACAACCAGCGCGTCTGTCGGTGCTGCACGCAGTGGAATCCAATGCAACTATTTATACCCTCACCCCCGATATCGGGGGCGAGGGCTATACTAATTGTATTGGATTCCACTGCGTGCAGCACCGACAGACCGACAGCACCGCACCGGCATGGTGGTGCCGAGGAAGAGGACAGAATATCTGCACTGCACTGTACCTATGGTGAAATTCAATTCGATCGGGCAAGTAGTTTCTGAGATGCGGGGACAAAAAAGGGGTGCGTACGTGCGCACGTGCAGAGGCACCCCAGCCCTGACTTATTGGTAAGTGGCGGCTGAAAGATCCATAACCACATACCCAATTTGCACATAATCGGCCAAGCCGTTGCGGAGCTTTTGCGACGAAACACCTTTCTACACCCCTCACGCGGCACGTGCCACGCGCAGTGGTAGTTACTCACGTGAGTCGGCTCTGGTCTCAAACAGGGCAAGGTGGATGGGACTACTCAGCAAAGAAGCTCGCTTGTCAATCGGGCGTGCGGTTGCAGAGATATGAGCTTCTCAAAAGCGTCGCCACGCACTCACAAAAATCAACACCTGCGTAGGGTGTCAACACCCCTAGCCTGTGTGATGCCCACACAACCTAAAATACGTCGTCCGGAAGGTGTTTTGTTTAACACTCAGGGAGGTGTACCGGAACAACCGTGATCGCCGCTGCATGGGGTGTATAGGTTTAACGAAACACCCTTGATAACCGCTGCATGGGGTGTCGAGGTGTCGCAATACGCATGCGTGGGGTGTCGATTGACGCCTCAGCCGGGCGTATTGCGGGAGTTCGTTTACCATTGGGAGAGGAGTAACGTCACCGCTGCATGGGGTGTCGAGGTGTGGCAATACTCATGCGAGGGGTGTCGATTGACGCCTCAGTCGGGCGAATTGCGGGAGTTCGTTTACCACTGGGAGTGGTGTGACGGTCGCCGCTGCATGGGGTGTCGTGACGCAGACGCATGGCGGGCGTCGGCCGCCGCCGGGCGCCGTCTCAGAGACGTGTCGCAACTCGCAAGACTCATGCCAATCTGAGCACTCTGACCTGACTCTGACCACTGGCGCCAACCTTCCCAATCTGAGCAACTAAAAATTAGTACATTTCAGTGCAAAACCATTGTATTAACAAAACCGTTAGTTGTTGTAAACAGATCCATGTATCAACACCAGCATCACAAGTCAGCATCATCAAGCATACTCATAAATAATTATAGTTACTATGGATCAACAGTCAGCTACGTATATTCATATGTTTATAGAAGCTTGGTCGGTGCAGCTCTGACCGGATAAGAAATACAATTGGTTGTGACGGGAGAGCATGAAACATATAGACGCTATCATACCTAATGTTTATCGATCACAAATTCACAACTAAGTACATTTCTAAGATCAAAAGAACGCACGAAAGAACGCACTCACAACTCACAATTAGGTACTTATAACTCCAATCACGACAGCACGATTGACAGCCTTTCGCAACTCAACGGCAACTTGAACACTGACAACGGTCGACGCACGCACACCATGCATGCACAACCCACCGCGCCCAAGGTCACTGCTCTACTGACCCGGCGCGGCGGCGCGGCCGGCCGGCGGTTATGTGCGCGCGCAGCCAACGCCGCGCCGTCGTCTGCGTGCATCTGCGTCACAACACCCCAAGCAGCGGCGACCGTCACACCTCTCCCAGTGGTGAACGAACTCCTTAAATACGCCCGGCTGAGGCGTCAATCGACATCCCCCGCATGAGTATTGCGACACCTCGACACCCCATGCTGCGGTCACGAACACACAATGCGATGGTGGTCGGCACTGACACACCACGCAGGTGTCTGACATGGGTGTAGATAGCGAAGCATCAACATTGACACCCCATGCATGAGTAAATTTCCAAATTAACCCCTGTGGCAGGAGTTGACACCCGGGTCGTGTGCAGCGATTTTGTGAGTGCGGGCCGGGCTGGGCCGGGCCGCTCATATTGTTTGTGTATTTGTTTATTTGCTTTCATCGCCAATAGAGTCATACTCCACTGACAGGCGAAGTCAAAAAGATAAAAGCCATGAAACACAACACATATATCAAAGCCTAAAGTCGTTCTAAAAGTAGAAGATGAATGACATGATGAACCAAGTGATGATGACTATACGGTTAAAACGTACCTGATCACGATAGCTCTAAAAACGCCAAAACTGTCATGAAAGATGTCTACGTTCAAACGCTCATATTCAGATTCTTCCCTTATATACTCCACGGAAGGCAAAACGGCTCACTGAGGGGAAGGGGGAATTTGCCCCCAAGTTAACATGTTATAATAGGCCCTGTCCATTTGGACTAAAACAACCACCACATATCTTCTCCAGCTGTCCTGTTTAGGAGAAGCCCACACTTCTGAAACTACTGGTTTTTAACTAATCGGGATTTAGTATATCTCTTCTTCCTGTACTGACGAGCTATTAATACAGCTGAATGACGTGCACCGCAAGGTTAAAAATAAACATGGCATTCCGGTTACTGCTAATTAAACCACTAAGTTATACTGGTTGTTTGCACAAACATTATTGGGTCTTATTGCATTCACCTATTTTGGAATCAGATACCTAACTCGACATCATATTGATGCATTCTGCGCTTTGATGACCGAGAAGATTTTCCTAGTTACGATTTCTTGACAATTTTAAATTCACAAAAGAGTTACCATTTGCGTACTGTCTATTAACATCAGACAAACTATGAGGTGCCCTGCTGGGTACAGATCAATACGAAGCCACCTTTACCGATTTGAAGTGCAGGCGTGTTCCTGTTTTGCTGCCGTCCTCTCCACTGTCCTTATCTTCACGGATGGTGTCACACAGTGATAAACGGTCCGCAATATTTGGACGACCAGCAGCTTTGACGTCACTGACTGAGTGGAATCACAAGCAGCTTTGGCTGTCATCGGTTAGCCAAAGACGTTTGTAAACAATAGTGCGTGCCAGTTTCAACTCGGGCGCTTACGGTGAGATAAAAGAGAGATTCTAAATCTGGTAGCACGCTCCACATATAGCCAGCTGACGCATTCGGTATATTCACTCTTTGTGTAATCTTGTTCTGATCTGTTGCCTTCGCTTGGATTGTATCAGGAAAGTGGAATCGAATTTGGGGCTCCTTCAACTAATTTGAGAACCTTAAAATTGCGGAAGCGATACGATGAGGGCTCCTGGGCCAATCTTACCAAGAGCCCAGTCTTACCAAATGCCGTGAATGGGCAAGTACGGCGGTCCAAGTACGGCGTTGGTCCATTGGACCAAGTACGGCATGCCGCAATTGCCCGCGACGAATGCGTTTTGTTCACCGGTGATACAAAACGATAGCGAGTTTCGGAAAACTTTCGGCGACTGCACAAATGGCTGACAACATATTAACTCCATAAACGGGTTGAAATCACGGATTTGGTAATACCTTCATTCGCAGTGAGTGATACAAACGATGCAGTTTAAGACGAAAGAAGAATAAACCCTTTCCTGGTCTTTACATTGGGCTATTTCAATACATATTTTTGCCTCCTTTTAAAGATGCGCGACATCGGGTGAGAATAGTTTTGCCTTTCTACTTTTCTTTATGAGAGGCAAGAGAGGCTTTATGATCCTGCACCCTCCGATCCACCGTCCCTGAATCTAAGAAGACAACTGAATGGCTTGGATTGAATGGACACTGTTGGTAGGTCACGACTTCTGATGTAATCAGGATTCAGACTGGATGAGCATAGGGCCTCTTCGATTGTGTAGAGAGCAATACGAGTAAAACCTTTCCCTTCAAAGAAAATGTTATTTCATTGGCAATGGAAGTCGCTTAGATAAGCAAAACTAGAATGATCGGAGAGCGGTTAGTTGATTTTGAAATGTACGAGGGAACACGTGCACGTGGTGACGTGCGTCTACGGGCACGTGCACGGGCACGTGCACATTAGCACTCGATGGGAGTGATTTTCACCCAATATTTTCCTCTCATGATTATTTCGTACTGCTGCTAATAATTGGAAACTTTGTTAAGAGTGCATGTAAGAAAATCGATGTTGTCTGGCAATTCATATTTCTTTAATTGTTTGGCTCAATTTGGAAATGTTTTGTACAGTTTTTGTTTTGTTTTTAAAGTGATCAACAGTTTTCACCGTATAAACATTTATATTTGGATTAATTTCGGCTTAGACAACAAATGACCAGCCAATACCTTGACACATGGTCCACCCTTTCCAGGGTAATATCCATATCTTGACAATGTCTTGCAATTCGTTATTAATTATTTATCATCACAGGATGCTTTTTACAAACGTCTTGATATGTATGCCAGACGTATGCCCATCTCTCTTGCACTCGTTCCTGTTCCTGAAATTTCTCCGGATCTTAATTACTTTAAATTTTAAAAAAAAAATCTAAAAAAACTAAAAAATTTAAATCTTAAAATCTTTTTTGATCTGAATTCCTTAACTCCTTTAATTCCTTTCTTAATTCCTTTAAAGACTTCTGTGTTCACCAAGCTCCATCCTCGGACCGTAATCATGCATCACAACAAGATAGGTGTGTCCCACCACAATCCTGGAAACGCACGGACACGTTCGCGGACGCAGGCGGCGTAATGAGGTAAGCGGCACTCCCTCGTGAGAGGTCAAGCGAACATGAAGAGGCATAATCACATGTCTGAGACGGCGGCTGGTGATAAGTAGACCCGCCCTACAGACCACATCAAAGAAGGCATGCCCGTATTGCTAGAAGCGAAGGATTAAAGCCGAGTTCGCAAGCAAACCCCCTAGTTCCGTCATCGAAGTTCCACGCATAGACCTGATGGTCGTTTTTTTTTTTAGTAGATGAAGCATCATTTACATCATTCATTTATCAATCATTTACACAAGTACATTCAACCAAATATCTTCGTTTTCTCTTTGAGGCAACCAGGTAGGACATTTTCTTTTTAGTCTGGGCTTCGGGAAGGAGAATAATAATTCATGCAGCTCTTGTCATCGCGCAGTCGTGAGACGAAGGAGGTGAGAAAAAGTGCGACAAAATGGCGTGCTGAGCCAAGGTTGCCAGCCGCCTGCTGCCTCCACCCTTCACAGCCAAGTGTCTGGGAGACTTGTAAAAAAGACAACGCCCAACCCCGAGTCGGCTGGCTGTCTGGCCACCACATGCCCAGTGGTGACACTGGGCGTGACGTGACGGGTGACACTGGGCGTGACATGATGGGTGACACTGTGCGTGACAAGACGGGTGACACTGGGCGTGACATGACGGGTGACACTGGGCGTGACATGACGGGTGACACTGGGCGTGACATGACGGGTGACACTGGGCGTGACATGATGGATGACACTGGGCGTGACATGATGGGTGACACTGGGCGTGACATGATGGATGACACTGGGCGTGACATGATGGGTGACACTGAGCGTGACATGACGGGTGACACTGGGCGTGACATGACGGGTGACACTGGGCGTGACATGATGGGTGACACTGGGCGTGACATGATGGATGACACTGGGCGTGACATGATGGGTGACACTGGGCGTGACATGACTGGTGACACTGGGCGTGACATGACGGGTGACACTGGGCGTGACATGACGGGTGACACTGGGCGTGACATGACGGGTGACACTGGGCGTGACAAAGGAACTGCATTTTTCTGGACATTAAATTGGGTTGAAAGTTCACGTTGTGCTGTGAGTTTTTTTTTGTCCTCAAAGATCCAAGAAGTCCAAGAAGCTTGTTTTAGGTCACAGATAAATTCCTTCTCTTGAAATATTTTATATCTTTAAAGAAAGATATTCCAGAGAAAATGTATACAAACTTTAATGATTATGAAGCTAAACTGTGTCTGAAATTTTTTATTAACAAAATATTATAGTGGCGAGTATCACACATTAACGGCGCCGTTGATACAAAACAAGGAACTTCGTAGCCGGAGTTCTTGAACACTATCGTCGAAGTTGGACATTTTGGGTACAGTACAAATGAGTTTTCCATGACAAAAAAAAATTGTAACACAATCGTTGGCAAAAAACGCAGGAAATAATAACTTTGCGTGAAGTTATATAGTCTCATTATCATGCAGTATCAATATCGAGTAAAGGATTGAACGCAATTTGATGACCAGCGGAAGCATCCAAGAGCTTTATCGGAGGCCATGGGCATGAGAGGGTTATCAGACTTTCAATTTCACCGTGACACAGTTCCATTACAAGTTTTTCCATTTCTCCTGAAAAATTGTTCCATTTCTCCTGAAAAATTGTTCCATTTCTTCTGAAAAATTGTTCCATTTCTCCTGAAAAGTTGTTCCATTTGTTGACTGCTGAAGAAGTTGTTGAAACGAAGGGATATGGAAAAGTCCAATTCGGTCCACTTAAGCGTGGACCAATCTGTATGCAAGCCAAAACGGCACCGTTTTGGACCACGCCAGATCGAATGGTGAGAAAATAGCCAAGATCGGTCCCCTAGTTTCGGAGCATGGGCTCGTCTGCAACTTTTTTGTGGTGGTTTTGGTCAAATTTGGTCCACTTAGAGTGACCAATCTGTATAAAAGCCACAACGGCACCGTTTTGGACTACGCTGGATCGAATGGTGAATAAATCACCTAGATTGGTCCCATAGTTTCGGAGCATGGGCTCGTCTGCAACGGTTTTTGTCGGTTTTGGTCTAATTTGGTCCACTTAGCGTAGACTAATCTGTATAAAATCCAAAACTGCACCGTTTTGAACCACGCCGGATCGAATGGTGAAAACATCGCCCAAATCGGTCCCATGGTTTCGGAGCATGGGCTCGTCTGCAAATTTGTACTTAAAGTTTTGGTCCAATTTGGTCCACTTAGGGTAGACCAAACTGTATAAATCTCAAAACGGCACTGTTTCAGACCACTCGGAATCGAATGTTGAAAAATCACTCAGATCGGTCCAGTAGTTTCGTAGCATGGGCTAATCTGGTCGTGTTGTATACCCTCCCGTGTTTACAACACCATTGTGATAGTGACGATATCGGAAGTGATGGAATCGGCTCGCTGAGATCAAACTCTTGCTGCCTCATTATTCTTATCATGGATCTTAAATCCAAAATATTTATTTAGTCAAAATTGGGTGATCAGCATGTCTGATTTGCCAATGTTCAACTAATTTTAAACTTGCAATTCCCGCTGGAAAACCTGGACATGTCGCCTCACGTCCTCAACCAGGAGGCGCCACACCGTCACCACAAGTACCACCTCTACGGCGTAGTGAACCACTCCGGATCGATGGAGAGCGGACACTACACGTCCTTCTGTAGATGCGTCAACTCGGGCCGCTGGCACAAGTTCGACGACCAAGAGGTGTACCAGCTGAACAGCAGTGCCGTGCAGAGCCCGGCCAGCTACATCCTCTTTTACTCGACTTTCGGCAGGAAATCGACGGCCGGGTTTAGGCTTTAGCGAGCGGCGTGTCTGCCTCTGATACATGTGAAACATGTTTTCAGGGACCCATCATGGTTTATCGTGTGTGTGTATGTCATATGTGTATGTGCATGTGTATGTGCTTTCTATTCGACCGCAATTAATATACTCACTAATTTTAACAGTGACTTATGCAATTAAGAAAATGAATCGGAAATCAGCACGCCTGAACCCAATTTGATGTCCAGAAAAATGTATGCCCCTAACTTGGCTTCAGCCACACCAACTTGGACGAGGAAGTGGGTCAAATCGGGGGAGAAATCTGTATTTTGGTGGATTTTGATGGTACTTGAAGCGATTTTCCCCAGCTCAGCCCCCACCCCCCCCCACACACACGTTTCTGGAGAAACTAAGCCCCTGCTACGTCGTATTTTTCATATTCCAATCTTGATTTTAATAGAAATAACATGAAAACTGGAATTAGCTTCTGCCAAAAAAAGTATGTGTGTGTGTGTATGTGTGTGTGTGTGTGTGTGTGGGGGGGGGGTCGAACCCCTCCCCCGGTTTTCAAAAGTGTGTGGGGGGGATCCCGACCCCCCCAACCCAACCCAACCCAACCCAACGTCAGCGTCAACATTAGCGACGTCAGCGACGCCCCTGACCACCAGTAGCGCTCTGGAACTCTTTCCGTCGGCTGCAACAGTCTCTCAAACCTCCACCTGTTTCAGACAAACAAGAGCAACGCGGCTAGCCGAGGTACGTGGAAGTGGTTTCTAAATTTAACAGACTGGTAGGTCCGGGCGCCACCGCCGAATCCCGTCTTTTACACTTTTCCCGCATTTATAAAGCCCCGGTCCTACAAAACCCGGCGGAATAGCTTCACTATTAACACTGGCTAAGCTGTACAACAATGTCTGCCACCTCACCATGCCGCAGCTAGATCCTCGGCTCTCCTCTGCTCGTCCCTAATGACTACGGAGTCAGTGGAGCAACTGAACGAGTTTCGGCGGCCGGTGATGGTATCACAAGTGGCTGGACGGGATCCTCTCGTCTCCAGTCGGCGTCCGTTTCGGTCTGGTAACCGCCGTCTGCTGCCGGCAGCAGGGGGCCACTCACACGGACGGCGGCCGATTCTCTGTAGCCAGCTTACTCGTGACGCAAACACTAAGCGGTCTTATCTGGCGTTCCCAGAGGCGAAACGCGGCCGGCAGTGAGATTGACCGATCGCAATCAGGGATAACCTGAAGGTTCTTTAACTCTTTTTTTTACCGACTAACAAGTGTACGCTTTACATTTTAGTTGTTGATTACCAGGCGGGTGCTTCGCGCAACAAGGTCTTCTGTCAACTGGGGGCGAAATATACGTGTGAGCGGCCCGACCCGACTGTAGCCACTAGTCATGATTTTCAAAGGTATATTTCTTCGCAGGTGTTGATGTCCCGAAAAATTGCCCCCCCCCCCGTAATTGTTGATATCGTATAAGTATGGTATTAAGTTTTGAAATTATACGTTGTCGGGTTTAGGGGCAGCGCGCGCCAACGCAACCGTATTTTTTTCCCGTTAAAACCCACTGGCAAGTCACTTCAGTTGGCACCGCGCAAAAATCAATGGGGGATCGAGCGCGTGCGATTGGTCAAGGCAAACCTCCATGCAAAGCAAGCATCTATTTGCTACCTTTATTAATGCGCACTCAGAAATCAGTAAGGCTCCGTAGTTGGCGATGAACGAGCGAGCGCGAAGGAAATGTATGGCGAATTTCAACTCGATCGGGCAAGTAGTTTCTGAGATACAAAAAAGGATGCGCAAGTGCGCACGTGCAGAGGCACCCACCTTTGAGTTGAAGGAAAGTGGGGGCTGAAATGTCCCTAACTACTCACCAAATTTGAACACAATCGGCTCAGCCGTTCCAGATATATAGAATAGGAGTGTGCACGTGCTCACGTGCAAAGCCATCCCACCCCTGACTTGTGGGAAAGTGGCGGCTCAGAGGTCCCTAACCACACACCAAATTTGAACACAATCGGCTCAGCCGTTCCAGATATATAGAATAGGAGTGTGCACGTGCTCACGTGCAAAGCCATCCCACCCCTGACTTGTGGGAAAGTGGCGGCTCAGAGGTCCCTAACCACACACCA
Organism: Chirona hameri; assembly: GCA_036785665.1. Classification (NCBI taxonomy): domain Eukaryota; kingdom Metazoa; phylum Arthropoda; class Thecostraca; order Balanomorpha; family Balanidae; genus Chirona; species Chirona hameri. Next base: position 9,512 of record JAXIVJ010003421.1, on the reverse strand, counting down.
AATTTGAACACAATCGGCTCAGCTGTTCCTGAGATATAGAATAGGGGTGTACACGTGCGCACGTGCAGCTTCACCTCACCCCTGATTTGTGTGAAAGTGGCGGCTGAGGAGTCCCTAACCACACACGAAATTTGCACATAATCTGCCCAGCTGTTGCGGAGTTATTGCGAGAAAATACTTTTCCACACCCCTCACACGGAACGCGCCACGCGCAGTGGTAGTCACCCACATGAGTCGGCACTGGTCTCAAACCGGATAGGTTAGATGGGGCTGCTCAGCAAAGAAGTCCGCTTGTCAATCGGACCTGCGGTTGCAGAGATATGAGCTTCTCAAAAGCGTCGCCACGGGCCGGGTCGGGCCGGGCCGGGCCACTCATAATCAGATTTATCCCATACACCACGGAAGGACGAGCGAGTGCTTCGCGCTCGCTCGTAATAAAGACACTCTTAAAGCATGGCGTGTTCATGATATCGGTTCAACACGCATTACAAACGATATTTATAGTATGTAAACACTTTGTCGTGTCCTTTTTTACCCAAAGTGAGGGTCTAAAGTGCTCTTTCACATTGGGAAAGAACACTTAGGAACCACCGCTCGGTTCCTGCGCCCCGCCCAATAAGGAAGTTCATGGTTTTAGGTATATGGTTGCAGGATATCACAGTGGAACTAAGATTGAGATGATAGTACACACGGTTACCTTTTATCTCTAAAATGTAAAGAGTTAAACCATTTTAACTTTGCATTTATGTTAATTTAATTTAGAAGCTTTCATTTTGTTTGACACAGTAAATGTTTTGGTAATCAGGGACATTTCACTACTTAGCCCTCGCCCGGGTAGGGCAAAATCACTACGTGTTCGGGTAGGGGGGGGGGGGCGGTTGTACGACCCCCCCTCTTAGCGTTTCGCCCCTAAATGAGCTAGAGCTTCGCGTCAAAGACGAGCGTGTAGCTTGTGAAGAGAGGAAGCCGCTGATGCCCGATGTTAAGGTCTTGGGTCATTAGGTGACCTCTGAGGTCATGTAAATGACCCAAAAGTCATACAAATTGTAAATGCATATAAATTGAATGTTATCGAGCTAGAATCGTGAATGAACATATCACAATGCTTAATGGGTGCCAAATTCGTAATCAGCGTCACAAAATGTCCTAGAAACTGCCAAATTCCAAAAAGGTCATGTCAGGTCATCTGAGGTCAGTGACCTCGGTTGACCTGTGGAAGCGCATGACCCCAGTGGAACACATAATTATGTAAAATGGATCCCAAATTTGAAATCAGCGTCACAAAATGTCCTAGAAACCTCCAGAAGCCCAAAAAAGTAATCTGAGGTCATCGGAGGTCAATGACCTCAGTTGACCTCTGAAAAGGTTCATCGAGGTCACAATCTCAGTGGAAACCACAACTGTCACGGAAATACCTGTGCATATGCTCCTGAATAATAAACACTCGAAAACTGCGCAAGTTACAAGCATCGATACTGCGGGACGCCAGTTGCGCCTGACATGACCTTGAGAAACCGGTCATATGTCACGGGTCATGTGGGTTAAAAATCCAAAATTTTCAGAGTATGTGGGATTTTTGTCTTCTCAAAAGTAGGGTACTGAAAGTTGCATCGAAATCTGTTGGAAAATACGCGAGTCATTCCAGAAAAACCGAGGGGGGGGGGGGGGGGTGGCATCCACCCTCTACCCGGGCGAGGCTTAACACGCGCCCTAGAGGGGGGGGGGGGGGGTGGCATCCACCCTCTACCCGGGCGAGGCTTAACACGCGCCCTGGAGGGGGGGGGGAGTGGCATCCACCCTCTACCCGGGCGAGGCTTAACACGCGCCCTGGAGGGGGGGGGGGGGGGGGGGGGGTGGCATCCACCCTCTACCCGGGCGAGGCTTAACACGCGCCCTGGAGGGGGGCGAAATCCGCCCACCCCTCCGGAATTTCAAAGATCATAAAAACGGCGGCGCGCAGCGCCGTCGATTTTTGCACACCTATTCAAAAATGAACTTCCCACATTATGTAAAATTCTTGGCTCCGGGTCATCTCAGGTTAGGCCACCAGATCAGGTCACGTGCTGACCTCAACTCCAAAATGTTCCGTAGTACCACACCCACAGTTTTACGCCGATCGGTTTCAATCTTGCAGGAATTCATACTGTCATAGATACCAACAATTTGGCTATCTCGGATTTCTAATATTTGTGATCTAAGGTCAGGTCAATTTCGTGACCGCCAGAACCTTTTTGTCAATAACTATCGACATAATAAAGATAGAGAAGAGAAAATGGTACCAATATGTTTTTTTTCTGATTACACTGCCATGCCGTCAACACATGAGGGTGTTGCACGATAACAGTTATACAGATGTGAAACGCAGTCATTTCTGACCAATATTCACCCAAAATTAAATGGATAAGATACTCCAGAAGAGAAGACTAGAAATTCGCAATGACCCATCTGCATTTTGATTGGAAACGCGACATATACTGGCGCTTTTGTATCAACACCGCCGGAGTCTGAAAATGTGTTCAACAATGCTCTGCTATGGCATAATCATGCGCTTCTGTTTCTGGCACTTCCGCTCTCAATATTCTGTTAAATAATTGTCTGGGAAAATCAAAATGACCTAGGTCAAAATCGTTTCCCAAATACCTTTAACATTCGCCGCAGCGGGCCGAAAGCTTTCACAAAAGCACGTGCTAATGTTGAAAGGATATCTCGGCATATGGTAAAGCTTGTAATGGCCACCGAATATTGGTTTCGAAGTAACTATTATCGAAGAACATGCTGCGCTTGAAACGCACTCCCGTTTGACAGATCACAGGTTGATAAATGCAATTTTCGAACGATTGGGTGTAACTCCAAATAAGTTAACGGCACAACCGACGCCAACGGCGTCGCCTCTTCGCGCAGCCAAACAAGCGGGGACCGCTTGTTGCCTTCTAAGTTACTGTTTCATTTCAATTTATACAATGTGATGATAGCTATGTTTTTCTGCTATCAGATTATTACGTTTATGAGGTGATTATTTTGCCCAGTCATTTTACTACCTATATGTACCAGACAAATGGAAGTTAGAAAATCTTTAAAATGAAAAACAAAACAATGAAAATCAATTGCAATAGCCATCAAAACTAGTCAGAAACATCATTTGGATGGCTAAACGCTACGCTTGTTAGCAACAGTAGACACATTAACCAGTATTCACTTTCCACATTCTACAAATTATAAACAGGTTTATGAATGATACAAATCATTAATGGAAAGACCAGGGTAGCCAGTTGACGTTCCGGTTTTACAAACGCAAAAAACAACTCATGTTTTTAACTTCCGACGACAAATTAGCAGCCCGTAAACGTGTCGTTTTTCTATGAAACAGTTGTCACGCCACAGAGGGACGACCATGAACGGATTAAGACAGTGTCGTTACTGATATTACGTTCAGTGAAGTACCAGTAAACCAGAAAAAAACGCTGCCACGCTGCCATGCTGCCGGGTGCCGACAATACTACTCCTGGAAACAGCGAAAGTGTATGCACGTCACGGCAATGATGTCGAATTCTGACTAAGTACCCGTTGAACCCTGGTTATTGAAAACGTGTTGAGCGTATACAATGGTGTTTGTGAAATGCTATCAAACATCAAACCTATAGATACGCAGGTGTCAAAAGGTAGCCATCATAGGTCAAAATCCAAGGAGATAATTCGTAATACGGTGCTACGATTCTTGGAACGGTCAATCGCATCTTGGTGATGTGTCTCTACATCCAAGTCCCGTGACTGGACTTTCCAGCGGCTTTCTGTGCCGTGAGGGTCACATAAATTCAACATTTTGAGATACCAATTTGGTGCAGAAGTCAACCTTTAGCACATATTACTCATTACTTGGAGTTTTTTTTGTGATGCTCCTCAGCCTTCGGCGTCGTCAACTCTCGGTTTAAATGTGTCTGTTTTTGTGTACGTTATAGACTAGCGCACGTGAGCACGTCCAATAAATAAAGGTTTTGATTACATCACCACTACACAAATATGTATAATGTGTCTCAGAAACTACTGGTCGACTAACGTTAAATTTGGCATTCTGCTCTAGAGTTACACACTAACAGTATTCCATGTGATATATGATGGAACTGTACCTCACTGCACGTGTGACCTCCGGATCCCTATTTCACATTTAAGAAAATATTGCATTTATTGAGCTCAAAATTTGCGTGTGAATGGTGTATGACAACTACCTGCTTTACACTTGTCAGCGTCCAAGTCACAATTCCCGTGCGCACGTGCACGCCCACAATCCATATCTCGGGGACAAATGGCTTCATTGAAATTGAATTTGTCATACGAGCTAAGTCATTACTTCAAGCAATCGCTAACAGTTGTCTATGCAAAAGCGCCCGCTCGGTAATCGCTGATCAGACATGTACCCAGTTTCTAACATTTTATGAGGATTTTTAACTGTTGCAATTATATCTCACGTAAACTCCGTATTTGAGTATGCATGAAGAGCGCCAAGCTTCCTGGTTA
>JAXIVJ010003420.1:65000-94434 GCA_036785665.1 Chirona hameri | reverse complement strand
CATATTGGGAGATGTGTATCGATGAGACAAACACATTGTGCCGGTTCCACTTCTCTATCTTCATTATGTCGAGAGTTATTGACAAAAAAGTATGTGTGACCTCGGATGACCTCAGCTGACCCTGTAGGGATGACTGAGCACAAATTGCACCTGTTACTTCAAGAATAGCCTATTATAACATGATACGGCAGGAATTGGTCTGATATCATGCATATCCTCGGAAAAGGAAGCATGTGAATATTTCCCATTGACTTATAATGGGAGGTCACGAAATTTACCCGACCTTAGGTCACCGGTATCAAAAATCTGAGATATAAGAACTGTAGGTACTTATTACCTTATACAAGCCTGTACGTTTCATACTGATCGGTCAAATACTATGGCTGTGGTACGACCGCATCTTTACGACCTTTTTATAGGTGGGTCACGTGACCTGGCCTGGTGATCTGACCTGAGATGACCCGAGGTTAACAAATTTACACAATGTGAGTAATTGATCCCCGAACACCTATGCCAAAAACGGCGGCGCTGTGCGCCCCCGTTTTCCCGCTATCATCGGAAAAAATATTAGGGGGCGTCTAAACGCCCCCCTCCCCTGCACGGGGCGGGGTAATGTGTTGCATTATGGGCACTGCCCACTATATCTGGGTAATCTTATGTAGCAAATACCTTAATACATGTCCTTCTTGTCTCTTATCCTTCTTATCCTTCTTGTCGAGGTATTAAAGGCTTATGGCCTTTTTATGATGGAGACAGAGACAGATGAAGAGTAATCCATTTGCGAAGCAGGTGTTCTAAAACCTGAAAGTGAATGACGTATTGTAAAAATGTAGAAATTCAGAAACTTGTTTTCAAGTGTTCCCACGTACGTCTCGCTGGAATAATAAAATATCATTACGCCATCGATGCAAGTGTTCCGCTTTGTCGCGGTAACGCCGATCGTTGCGTAGTCGTACTATGCAAAAGATTGACATTACCGAAACAGTGAAAGGCTGTTCGCCAGCGATGTTACAAGCGGACCGTACTGCCATTACTTTTATAGTGTTCCATGGGGTTGTTCTTTCTGTCGCGAGGTACGGGCGGACTCTCGCCACCATCTTCCAGCTCAGGAGCCTGTCAGAGCATCGGCCACTCGCGTCTCGCAGTTGAAGCGAAACCCCGCAATTAAGGGAAATGGAGGCAAATAGAACCTGATGCTCGCTCGGCTCTCACGCTGGATCTCTCGAACATAGAGCCTTTTCTCCTGGGGCTTATTGAGCCACCGTGGATGGCCTAGAAACAGGCCGCTAAGTCGGTGTGTCTGACCTCTGATGTCTTCGGTGCTGCTTAGCCTTCCTCGAATCTGCAAATCTGTCTTGCATTGCATCACGTTTTTATCATTGCATCACAGTTACCTTATTCAAATGTGGTGCGGCTTAAACTATTAGGGCTCTTGCATACCTCGCAAAATGTTAGGAACAGATATAAGCATACCTATGTAAGTAGATATGAAATATTTGATCGGCGTGAACATGAACTGCCTATTTGAACACACGATTTCAACTGATACTTATTTAATGCACCTTTACGGACACAGCAGCTCCAACAACAAACAGTAAGATTTCTTGTTCCACCGGTGTTGGTGCTTGCTGTGTTTTTTCGCATGCTCCCCCCCCCCCACCAAAAAAATGTGTTAATACCTATGTGCATAGTAACGTGTTTATTTTTTCATACCGAGACATGTTTAACGTGATTTGTTGGACATCGTACATGCGCACAATAAGGCACAATTCTGGAGATAAAAAAAATCATGTATTATTCTCATTGTCGACAAGAAAATTGTTGCATGCAAGCTTGGTTTCATTAGAGGCTTTCTCAAGCATGGACCTACACCTCAACAAGGTGTTATTTGTGAAATGCATGGATTCGAGACTTGAGTAAATAGTAGGTACCATCAAAGCATTGAATATTACAAACGTGCAGCATGCTTTTTATTCGTCTATATATTTTGCTTAGCGTTAATAAGCTTTGTGCCAACAACAAAGTCTGTGCAGTTCTGTAATAGCAGTTATTGCCTAAGCAAACGCTTAAGTATATATCATGTTTATAACTACCCAATAGTGTTGTGAACGTATATCGTTGGGATTTAATACGACAATTTTACAGTTCGGTTGATTGGATTTTGCCCATGGGCTCCGCCACCGGGAGAGACGGGAGAGATGCCCCCCCCCCCCCCCCCAACTTCAAAGTTGGGGGACAGAGTGTCTCCCCCTCCCCCCCCCCAAACTTTGAGAATATGACACTGCCCTTAAATTTCAAGCACCTCATGCAGTACACACCTCAAGCACCTTCAACAGTAAGAATACAGTTATCCAGGGAATAAAATCAAAATGTTCGCGCAGCTTCGCGGCGCAATTCCAATACACATTCAATGGGGTATGTCAGTTGACAAGGATGTAGATGGCGCTGATGTACAATGTGACCCAAGCGGCGATCACCGCCATTGGCGACAATGCATTAAGTCACTGTTTGAGGGTGGTTCCAAAAATAGTTGCGATGGAAAATGTTAAAGGGTCACGTATGCTAAAGGCTCGCCCTTATGGCTGTTCGCCACGCATGGTTGACTTCCGCGATTTTGTGCAACCCCAATTATTGATATCATCAAAAAATGGCAGAATTCAACTCAGAAAGCTTCAGCGAACCACATGAGACGTGAGCCTTTAGCACTTTCGATCGTAGCTATTTTTAGAGCCACCTTCGAACAGTGACTAAATACATTGTCGCCAATGGCGGCAATCGCCGCTTGGGTCACATTGCTGCCCAGCGCCCCAGGCGGCGGAAATTTTGCTGAGATACCCCAATGGGGTATGTCAGTTGACAAAGATGTAGATGGCGCTGATGTACAATGTGACGCAAGCGGCGATCACCACCATTGGCGACAATGCATTAAGTCACTGTTTGAGGGTGGCTCTACAAATAGTTATGATGGAAAATGCTAAAGGGTCACGTCTCATGTGGTTCGCTGAAGCTTGCAATGAGTTCAATGCTGCCATTTTTTGATGATATCAATAATTGGGGTTGCACAAAATCGCCCCGAAGCAGACTTGTCAATGATTCAATGTGAATCGACTACTTTTGATTGAATCATTCTTATTTCAAATGAATGACTCATGAATCGATTCACTTCATGCGCAAACCTGTTGTGAGTCACTGATTGAATCATTCATACAGAGAACATAGGCTGATTGAATCATTCATTGCTCAAAGAATCATTCTTTTTTGGTCGAACAGCATAAACTGTCCACAAAATATGCCAGCGGCCCAGCATTCATCTGTGCCCTGTGGACAAACCAGGCACTTAATGGCCAATTATATGAGCTCTGTGTCTTGAGCTGGAGCCTGTAATTCATCTATGCGTAAAGAAAGCGAGACTTTGTGTCCAACTCCAGTGGGCACAAAGCCACTGTTCAATCAGCCCTAACTAGGTGAAAACCTTGGAACTGGTAGGGTTAGGGGTAGGTACCTAAATACTTAGAAAAGGTAACTAACTCATACGTTGGTTCATAAACCACACAGTACACACACACACACCTTTTTCACACGAAAAAGTATCAAAAGGTACCCACTTTTCCCTAATTTCTAGGCTATACCATATCAAAAACTAAATCATAAACAAACATTTGCATGACCTCCGCATGCCCCAAATATCACTGTCGCATCGGCGCCGCTTTATTCCACATCATGCTTTATACAAACATAATACCTAATGCAAAATCAAAATAAATGTTCTATTCGCTTAAAAAAGTGAAACGTAGTCATTAATGCTTTTGGAACTTGGAATTTGCAATTATAATAAATATTATAAATATCATTTTATAATCAAAATAAACAACACGTGTGTCCTATTGGCTCACATTCACATTCACATTCGGAAATACATTCGCGGACTATTTGGATTGGCTTCAAAATTGGTACACAGATAGATCACGACCTAGTGATCATTCTGGTAAAATCTTAGAGTCGCATATTCAAAATCAAAGGAGTTAGAGCAGGTCAGATAGGTTTAAGGTCAAACAGCGGACCATTCCGATTTGCATGAAAATTAGCACACTGGTAGAACATAACCTCCTTATCACGCTCATGAAATCTTAGAGTCGCACATTCCAAATCAAAGGATTTAGAGCAGGTCATATGTTTAAGGTCAAACAGCAGACTATTCTGATGTGCATGAAAATTGGCACACAGGTAGAGCATGACCTCCCTATCACGCTCATAAAATCTTAGAGTCGCACATTCAAAATCAAAGTAGTTAGACAAAGGAGTCCACACTTCCCTTTAATGTTGAGTGATTGAATCAAGATTGAATCATTCATTATGGTAATGTTGAGTGATTGAATCATGATTGAATCATTCATCATGGTAATGTTGAGTGATTGAATCATGATTGAATCATTCATTATGGTCCGTGAATCACTGTGAATCGACTCATGACAAATATGAATCATTGACAAGTCTGCCCCGAAGTCGACCATGCGTGGCGAGCCGTCATAAGGGCGACCGGACCGTCCGGCTCCAGCGGGCGATATACCATGTCGTCTCGCCGCAGCCGGCCGTCGTCTTCGGTGGCGCGGGCTGCGGCTCGGGTGAACGGCAGTATTTTAGTTTACCGTCATTATTTATATTTATCATACGATCAAGGCCACGCAAGATGGCGATGGGATTGAACGATGGTGTAGGCGGCACAAAAGGAACTGGAGGAGCTGAAGGAGTGGCACTGAGCAGGGAATAAAATTAGGCCATATGCCACCGCGCTTAGCAAGTCGTTGGTCCTGCCGTATTTGATATTAAAGTTTGTTATTTTCCTCTTTTTTCTGGAGAGGATGGCGGTCTGTGCTGCTCCAGCAGGATTTCATAAGCAGGTGTTGACAATACGATTTTCTGCTCAATCGAAGGTGAGTATTTTTTCTTTTAGGAGTGTTTCAAACAGTAAATTCCATCTGTGGTGACGTCACAATTAATATACAGTGAAAGCATTTTGTATTCAAGATATGAATGTTTATCAGTTTAACAATCAAATGTACAACCATTGTTGTTTTGCCACCAACATTTTGTTGTTGATTGGCCCGAAGCCACGGTGGATACACAGATTGCCCGCCCAGGAGCCGCAGCCAGCAGCCCCGACGACGGCTGCCGCGGCGAGTCGATATGGTTGATCGTCCGCTGAGGCTGGATGGGCCGCTCGCCCTTATGGCGGTTCGCCACGCATGGTTGACTTCCGCGATTTTGTGCAACCCCAATTATTGATATCATCAACAAAATTGCAGCATTCAACTCAGAATTCTTCAGCGAACCACATGACACGTGAGCCTTTAGCATTTTCGATCGTAACTATTTTTAGAGCCACCTTCAAACAGTGACTTAATACATTGTCGCCAATGGCGGCGATCGCCGCTTGAGTCACATTGCGTACAGCGCTGCCCTGGTGGTGGAATGTTTGCTGAGATACCCCATTGTGAAAATAGGTGACCTTGACCATGACCTATGACACATTATTGAGCATTGGGTTGCATATACGAAGTTTTAGGGTGTTTTTTTTCGTGCTCAGGATGAAAATGTAGGTTAGAAACATGCATTGCAAAGCATACTGAACCAAAAACCTGCAATTTGACCTCTTGACCTGAGATGACCTCACTGAATACAATGTACGGGGATGGTGACATGTGTAGTTTCCGATGTTTGCTACATGTATTACGGCATCCTATACATTTCACGCCTCTCAACTCCATAGTTATGGCAAAACCGTGCGTTATCAGAAACGTTCAAATATTTTTACTTGACCTGATCTGCACTGGCGGATCCAGCGGGGGGGGGGGGCGGCGGCAGGGGCAAAAGCACCCCCCATCCCAAGCTCGACAGGGGCGGCAATAATAGAAATTAGCCCCCCCCCAACAAAAAAAAATGTTGAAACTGGCGATGAAAAATGGGTGCCTGCGAAAAAATAACTTCTTGCGAAAGAAATAATTTTGTGTTTGCCTCGTTCGTGTTTCCTGTATTTTGTAGCATTTTGGTAGCAGTAGGGATAGGGAAAGTCTGACGCTACTTTGGAGTGATTCACAACCAACGTAAGTTATAATTTTTCCAAGCAGCGTCACTGCCTTTGGTCTCTTGCTGCCTGCTGGGTGGCAGAGGAGCGCGTGAGTGAATTTCCTTGTATAGGTACCAGGGGCGCAGCCAGGGGGGGGGGGCAAGGGGGGCAATTGCCCCCCCTCCCCCCCCTTACGGGTCACAGGGGGCCTCGCCGAGATTGGCCCAGATACCATTTGCATTAGCTAAATGGCTTTCAAAAAGTCACAGAGGAACCCTCAAACCAGGCAAGGGTCACTCTGGTGCATGTCAAGGGCCCTCAGAGACACTGAAGGGCTTTCGAAGCCGGCCCAGGGGGCCTCTTGGGAATGTCCAGGGGCCCATTGAGCCCACTGATGGGCCCAAAAAACTGTCCAGGGGCCTTTCGAGCATGTCCAGGGGCCCCATTGAGCCCACTTAGGGGCGCAAAAAACAAGGGCCCTCAGGATTTTTAGAGCATGCCCTGGGCCCATTGAGCCCATTCAGGGGCCCTCAAAACCAGCCCAGGGGCCTCTAGAGCATGTCCACTTGTCCAGGGGCCAATTGAGCCCACCTACGGCCTAACAAACCTGCCCAGTGGGCTCTCGAGCATGTCCATGGGCCCATTGAGTATGTTCAGGGGTCTCTTGAACCTGCCCAGGGGCCCATTATAGTTTTCCCAGAGGCCCATCGAGTCTGTTCAGGGCCTCTCGAACCTGCCCAGGGGCCATTAGAGCCTGCCCAGAGGCCTCTCGAGCTTGCCCAGGGGCCCCATTGAGTCAGCTCAAGGGCCTCTTGAACCTGCCTAGGGGCCATTAGAGTCTGTTCAGGGGCATCTCGAGTTTTCCCAATGGTCCATTGATCCTGTTCAGGGGCCTCTCGAACCTGCCCAGGGGCTATTAGAGTCTGAGCAGGGGCCTCTCGGCTTGCCAAGGGGCCCCCACCTTTTGCAGGAAAAATGAACAATTTATCGTAAAAATTGCCTTTGCAGTGCAGTCAAAATCCTCCTCCTAGTGTCAAAAACTGGAAAATTTCGCGCCGCTTCGCGGCATGACATAAGTTTCGCAATTCCTTATAAAAATTTGGAAAATGGGAAAAAGAATTTCACTAAGTGTCTGGCAGAGGCTCTCCTTGGCAGGAATTGCTGGCCCCATGGTGCCCATTCCCTTCATAAAATATTCACTTTTAAGTTTCAAGCAGGCTACATGTTTAGCTAGTTTGCCGAGTTCCGAAAAAGGCGACGCGAACGCAAAGACGAGGAGATCGGCACCCGGAAGCTGCTCCAGCGGTGCACAATTTGCTGGACCGAAGAGCTAATAGTGGAAACAGGCCAGGACCATCTCATCAAGCCATCTCACCTCACGGTCTAGTTCCAATATTAACATTTCGTTTTCCAGGACGTAAAATTAACATTTTCACGCCGCGAAGCGGCGTCACATCGGTAGTCATCGTCATGACGAAGCCATAGTCATCATCAACGGTTCTTCGTAACGCTGAATTGAATGAATAGCATTTTTAGCTTATTATCCGAGCTACAAGGCACAGCGTCTATATTTCTGGGTTTTATCAGGCAAAACCGTAAAAATTTTGCGCCGCTTCGCGGCGCTAACTAAGAAGTACATACCTACCTACTATAACATGAAAATCCACATAGCAAATGCTGCAAAGGCTTAAATACACGTATCAAAATGGGGGTACATTTTTCGTCATTTCAGCTGCCCCCACACTCAAAAGCCGACCCCCCCCCCCCCCCCACCTGTTGTCAGCTAAGATATGTTTTCTCTCCTTTACGTAACAATACAAATTAGTAATGCGCTCAGTATAATTAATGCCTACTGAGGGTCCAGAGCATTGTTCGGACACACGCTAGCGGCCGCTAGTAGCGCTATTAGCGCTTTCGCTCTTCATGGCAAACAGGCGTCAGCCAATGAAAAGCCAGAATGGGAATACGTCATGATAAGAACCGTGGACCCTGCGGAGAGGCTATTTCTGCTAGTGGAAAATCGCCGAAGCGGCGAAAGCGCTAGCGGATGTGTTTCAATAGTGGCGCATGGGACAAATCAAACTGAAATAAAAACAAACAGATGTGATGTGCCCCTGAAGCAGTCTGGAAGTGTCTCTGTGAGTTCTGTCTGTTTCCTGCTGCGTCTGTTTCCGTGACGTAATTGTGACGTCAGCTAGCGAAAAGCGCTAGTAGCGTGTGCCGAACAGCGCTCTGGTCCAATCCAGCTCATCAAAAGTAGACGAAGAAAAATTGTTAAAAAGGGGGCCTCACAAAATAAAGTGGCCGAAATCCGTAGAGTTTTTCATATCCAGGGGTATTTTTTTGGGGTGGGGGCCTCTCCCAGGGGCTTGCCCCCCCCCCTTTCTGAAGGTCTGGCTGCGCCCCTGATAGGTACCTATGTTGTGTGGAATACGTCTACTAGTATTAAGTAGGGTAATTAGGTTCAGTAAAAAAAAAAAAATGTAGCTGGGCCATTCCACGACAAATCGACTAAAACGAAGTGCAAAATGACATCTTCATGTCACCGATTTTAACCCAAGTTGGTATATGGGGTACTTGGGGCGCTAAAGCGAGCTGTGAATGTTGTATTGCAATGCAAGCAGTGGTTCCGGAGATATTGTCTCGGGCATTTTTATAAGGTCACGGTGCATGTCAATCTTTGTCAGCCCATATGGCGAGGAATTTATGAAGCAATATATATTTATTATATGTCATTAGAGTGGAATTGAGTTGTTTTATAACACGATATTGATTATTTCATTTTCGAAAATTTCGAAATTTAGTACGTTTTCGAAATTTTACAACTTTTTTGGATACCTTTTCTCAAACGTGTTTCTAATTTTTCGCTATGGTATTATAGCATGTAATGATGTGTCAATTAAGTGCGAAAATAAAATTGAGAGATATTTGCCTTGAAATATCTCAAATTTGTGCATTTTACATGCTATTTTGTATATAAAAATATGTTATTCGCTAATAACTTTTGACTGAATAAAATTGGAATGGTACAGTAAACGTCATTTTGCTGTTCTCATCAATTCGAGTTGAATGCTCTGCAAGCATGACCTCTTTCCGACATTTGATGACCTTGACCTTGCATTTTAAAGTTAATAATTTTTAGAAATTTTTAATACTTTTTGGATACCCATGCAAAGTATTTCCTATTTTTGACTGTATTATTGTTAAGTGTAAAGAAGTGTCGTTCAAACATAAAAATAAAATGGATGGTTATTTGTCTTCAAATATGCTAAATTTTGCCATTTTATGTTCTTTTTTTGAAAGATGTTTTCCCCAATAACTTTTGATTGAATAAAGATAAAAGGGTAGAATGGACACCATTTTGTTATTTTCGTCAAGACGCGTTGAATTATATGCAGTATGACCTCTTTCTAACATTTGGTGACCTTCACCTAAGGTCAATGATAAGGTTCAAGATTAGGTTTCCAATTGTGGCCTATGTGGCGATGTTTTATGTCTTAAAACTTGTCTTGTTGCGAGGAATTCGATTGTTCTTAAAAACGCCTGATCGTCAATGGCAACTTTTGAATTCATTTTAATTTGAATGTCGAATAGCAACTTCATAACTTCTTATCGGTGTAAAGAAAGCCCGAAAATGTCTCAGTTTGCTTTATAATCATCAACGATCGCGAAATTATTATAATACCAATGAATTCCTATCTTCAAGACAAGTTCATAGATAAATAACATCGCCGTGTAGGTCAAAATTGGAAAGGTGACCTTGCGCCGTGACCTTGAACTTAGGTCAAGGTCATCAAATGTCAGAAGGAGGTCATGCTGCACATCATTCAACGCGTCTTGATGAGAACAACAAAATGACGTTTACCGTGCCTTTCTAGCTTTATTTAGTCAAAAGTTATTAGCGAATAACTTATTTTTATAAAAAGTAGCATGTAAAATGACAAAATTTGAGATATTTGGAGGCAAATATCCATCAATTTTATTTGTGCACTTAATTGACACGTCGTTACACGTAAGAATAACATAGCGAAAATTTAGAAACACGTTTGATAGTACGATAGTACAAATAATCAAGCTTTGCTGCGTGGTCGTATTCCGCATCACAAGGCGGGAAGGGTGTTGTAGTGAGCGTTACTTAGCAGTTAGCATGGCCAGGAGAAGTCACTTTGTGTTCATACGATAGTAAAAATACATTTGCATTACTCTTTTAATTTGAAAAAGGTGGTCTGTGGATTCGAATTCCAAAACAATGTGATCAACCCTGAATCCATGTCCGCAAAAGGGCAAAACAATGGGGGTACCTTTTAGGTCATATGGAGGCCCCTGGGGATCAGGACCCGGAAGGCCCCCAGTGAAATTAGCCCCCCCCCCCCCATATTGGGAGGCTGGATCCGCTAGTGCTCTGTGACGTCACCGGTGACCTCCAGGTCAACACAATCAATTGTGTCGATGAAATTTCCTGGGCTATCGATTTCCGTTTGAGTCAGCGCGATCGTCCTATTGGTTCCGAAGATACAAGGAAGGGGGCTAAAAAAAGTCCGCCCCCTCCCCCCCCCCCCCCAGTGAGTCGTGTTACAAAAAATACCCCAGTGATTGCCGGGTAAGGGTTCCAGGGCTTGGGCCTAAAAAAAAGTTCGAAGTTGGTATAGCTGATTCCAAACTGGTGTCGCTGGTTCCAAAGTTGAAAATTGCAGACCCTCAGTTTACTAACTCCAGCTCATAAAAGTTGGTATGACGTGCCTTTTCATCCGTTTTGTTTGGCCTTTTGAACGCTTGGGAAGGGGTCCTTTCAACGCTCTAGAAGGGGCCCTTTCGAGGCGCCCCCCCCCCTGGACGAAATCCTGGCTACGTGCCTGTGCGTACTGTGGTTAATTAACAGCCATGCCACTGCAACTTAGCAGTAATGTGCATGTATAAGTCGCTCAGGTTTTTTAGAAGCGGAAAGTACGCTAACGTAGTCAACAAGTCACCTCTCTAGGCAATGGCGTCGCCACAAAATTTTGAGTGTGGGGGGAAGTTAGGGGGGGGGTATATCTATATATCGTTAAGCTCATGCATCCACGTCCCCCCCCCCCCCCAATTTCAAACCTGTGGCGGAGCCCTTGATTTTGTCCATCATCTGTGTGCGGTCTTTACCGCCGACCCTAGATCATTTCTCCGAGGGCTGAATGGGCGGTGCAAACCCACATTACCAAGGCGAATGATTACAAGGCTTAACATATCCGCCTTTGTCAGCGGCTCACGGCTAGAAATCTGCACCTGTGCCAGCAGTCGGAGGAATACACTTTCCCAGGGTATGTCCGCCGCCCGGGGCGGTGGCCGCCGGCGTCCGGCTGCAGCCGGCTGCAGCCTGCCATCGTCGTCTGGAGGCCGCTCGACTCGGCTGCGGTCGGCCGCACCGGCCACTTTCCCATTGCGCAGGCGAGCGTCGGCACCGCAGACCGCAGCGGTAGCCGGCGGCCAGCGGAGGCCGCAAATTGCGCCGTGATCGCCACAATTGTCACTGCGTTTGGTCACCGGCCGTGGCGCTCTCCTGTCCCAGACGGGGTCCTCTCTGTCGGCGAGGCAGGCAGACGGGGGTGTTCTCGCTGCTTGTGGTACATGTCGTGTGCGGCGGTAACGTTCGTGTGGCTGCTGTTACGGGGGGGGTGGGGTGGGGGGGGGGGGGGGGGGTGGGGGCTCGTGCCGCTGCCATTACAGCAGCTCACGGTACTGCAGTCGGCGGAGGTGGTATTTCTGGGGCGGGTCTTGTCTGTCCGAGCCTGGCCGATTATCTCGCCGCAATCTCCAGACAGCGAGGTTTTCCTCCGAACTACCGCCGGAGCCCGGCCTGAACGTCACGTATCTTAGCATGGAACCCACTGGTTAGCGATGCATGCGGCGGCTTGTGGTCCGCAGATGGGAGCGGGCACGGTCTTTCCCGACAGGTGTACTCGCCTGAGCTATGTAGCAGGTGAACTGAAACTGTCGTCCACCGATGTGTCCTGTTTGCGTGTGCCAGGCCAAAGATTATTTTCCAGAAGATATTAAATTCGCTTAAAATACCTTAGAATCACTTAGGTTGAGTGGCATTCACAGCTGTCAGTTCTGGGTCGGCGCGTCCGCACGATAGCGGGTAGCGATAGCGATGGCCTTCTGCAGAACCACAATATTAGAACCGTCGACACCGTTACTGTGGCATGTCCAATTCGCTCAGTATGATATCTATTCGCAATTGTACTTAAGCTTTGGGTCGGTTTCAAAGGCATCAACAGGATGCCGAACAAGCTAACTAATGCAGTCAAGGTGCAGTCAAACCTGATTCCACTCAACCCGTAACCACCTGTGGCCTGCCACCTGTCACCTGGCATCTGTCACCAACTCACCAGTCACCTGTTACACATCACCCACTGCTTATCCACTATCACCTGTGGCCGCTGTGTGCAGTTTTCCAGAACACGGCCGCTGTAGACGTGCTGACCGGCGCTGGTCCGGGACTGATCTCACCCAGCGCTGACCGCGACTCGCTGCTGGTCCGCTGCGACCCGCGGCTGGCGCGCGCCGCTCCGGTCGCCGCCCGACGAAGGCGGTAAGTCGCTCGCCGCCCGGCCCCGACAGACGGGCTGGCAGAGACTCGTCCTGTACTGCTCACCTGGAGTCGTACTGACCTGAACACCCGCCGCCCGGTCCCGACAGACGGGCTGGCAGAGACTCGTCCTGTACTGCTCACCTGGAGTTGTACTGACCTGAACACCCGCCGCCCGGCCCCGACAGACGGGCTGGCAGAGACTCGTCCTGTACTGCTCACCTGGAGTTGTACTGACCTGAACACCCGCCGCCCGGCCCCGACAGACGGGCTGGCAGAGACTCGTCCTGTACTGCTCACCTGGAGTCGTACTGACCTGAACACCCGCCGCCCGGCCCCGACAGACGGGCTGGCAGAGACTCGTCCTGTACTGCTCACCTGGAGTTGTACTGACCTGAACACCCGCCGCCCGGTCCCGACAGACGGGCTGGCGGAGACTCGTCCTGTACTGCTCACCTGGAGTTGTACTGACCTGAACACCCGCCGCCCGGCCCCGACAGACGGGCTGGCAGAGACTCGTCCTGTACTGCTCACCTGGAGTCGTACTGACCTGAACACCCGCCGCCCGGCCCCGACAGACGGGCTGGCAGAGACTCGTCCTGTACTGCTCACCTGGAGTCGTACTGACCTGAACACCTGCCGCCCGGCCCCGACAGACGGGCTGGCAGAGACTCGTCCTGTACTGCTCACCTGGAGTCGTACTGACCTGAACACCCGCCGCCCGGCCCCGACAGACGGGCTGGCAGAGACTCGTCCTGTACTGCTCACCCGGATTCGTACTGACCCGAACACCTTGTGCCGACCCCGCCAGCCAGGCGGACTGAGACAAGTGCTGCACTATAGCGTTTATATGATATAATTACATCGTTAAGGAGAACATTCGCGGGTTTATATTAACATATTTACTGGAGAGGTAAATATTGCCCCCGCAGGACATTCGCGGTAGTTCAAAACCCATACCGCTGTCACTCTGAAACGTGACATAGCTAATCCTACATCAGTTCAACGCCTGATAGCTAATCCTACATCAGTTCAACGCATGACGTGACATAGCTAATCCTACATCAGTTCACCGCCTGACGTGACATAGCTAATCCTACATCAGTTCAACGCCTGACGTGACATATCTAATCCTACATCAGTTCAACGCCTGGCGTGACATATCTAATCCTACATCAGTTCAACGCCTGACGTGACATAGCTAATCCTACATCAGTTCAACGCCTGGCGTGACATAGCTAATCCTACATCAGTTCAACGCCTGATAGCTAATCCTACATCAGTTCAACGCCTGATAGCTAATCCTACATCAGTTCAACGCCTGATAGCTAATCCTACATCAGTTCAACGCCTGATAGCTAATCCTACATCAGTTCAACGCCTGATAGCTAATCCTACATCAGTTCAACGCCTGACGTGACATAGCTAATCCTACATCAGTTCAACGCCTGCAGCATTGCCAAAAAAATGGAGTAATTTTGACTAATGTTGTTTTTATATTTAACCCTCGCCCGGGTAGGGGGGTGGATGTCCCCCCCCCTCGGTTTTTCTGGAATAACTCGCGTAGTTTCCAACCGATTTCGATGCAACTTTCAGTACCCTACTTTTGAAGAAAAAAATACATACTCTGAAAATTTTGAATTTCTAACCCACATGACCCGTGACCTATGACCTGTTTCTTAAGGTCATGTCAGGCGCAACTGGCGTCCCGCAGTATCGATGCTTGTAACTTGTGCAGTTTTCGAGTGTTTGTTGTTCAGGAGCATATGCACAGGTGTTTCCAGGTGACAGTTGTGGTTTCCAGTGAGATTGTGACCTCGATTGACCTTTCAAAGGTCAACTGAGGTAATTGACCTCCGATGACCTCAGATTACTTTTTTGGGCTTCTGGCGGTTTCTAGGACATTTTGTGACGCTGATTTCAAATTTGGGATCCATTTTACATAATTATATGTTCCACGGGGGTCATGCGCTTCCACAGGTCAACCGAGGTCACTGACCTCAGATGAACTGACATGAACTTTTTGAAATTTGGTAGTTTTTAGGACACTTTGTGACGCTGATTACGAATTTGGCACCCATTAAGCATTATGATACGCTCGTTCACGATTCTAGCTCGATACAATTCAATTTATTGTATACCAAATATGCTAAATGAAAAGATCCGTGCTTTCGTGGCTAGCACATTATCAAGGATGAGTTTTGTACATGCTTTTGAAAATCTAACACACAGCTTGCGCACGTTCCGAATTGCGGTGGGGTACTCATGTCAATCTTGCATAATACACGTACAGACACACATACATATACACTTCACACTTCTCGGTGTTTCGAATAGCGGTGGGGTTCTCATATTCAATCTCGCATAATACATCTACAAACACACATACCTATACACTTCACACTTCTCGGTGTTTCATAACAACACACAGACCAGGTCATATCACCCTTTGAAATCACCATATGTGGTGACTTCAAAACGCGATACGACCCGACCGACCTCCGGTCCGTTGGCCGTTATGAAATAACAGCCTAGAGAACACCTCCCCCCCCAAAAAAAAACGATCTAGACCATCACCATGAGCACCACCACCACCACGCTCTAGAGCATCACCATGATGATTAATGCAGTAATTGAGGCTTCATGACCAAATTCGAGTGCCTATATTATGATCATATTTCTTCAACTTATTATTATCACAATGGCATCAGCTATCATCTCACACATCAACAAAAATTCAATGTATACGCATTTTCAATTTTGATGACATTTTGGTCATTGACATGACCTCAGAGGTCACATAATGACCCAAGACCTTAAAATCGGGTGTCAGTTGGTTCCTTTCGTCACAAGCAACACGCTCGTCTTTGAATCGAAGGGGGGGTCGTACCCCCCCCCCCCCCCCCCAAACCCGAACACGTAGTGATTTTTCCCTACCCGGGCTAGGGTTAATGCATGGTGCATTTATGAAAAGTGTAATACAGACAAATCTCATAGTATAAATACATAACAGTACGTTAGCAAGTTTAATTAATACGGCAATAAAGGCTCTCGGTAAAGTAATATCGCTGTTACGACGTGCTCGGCGCGTCCGCACGATAGCGGGTAGCGATAGCGATAGCCTTCTGCAGAAGTCCAGACTGGTTATTGATTCGACTTTTTTGTTGGAACGATTCAATCATTATTCATTTTGGAATCTGAATGATTTAATCACTGTTCGATTCACGGATACAATTTTGAGAATTGATTCCTTCCGATTCAAAGAATCAAAACAAATATTGTAATCGATTTACGTTTGATTCAACATTTACATATATGAGGTGAATTTATGTCAAATCAATACAAATGGAAACATGCATATATATGATCATTAAAACATTGTTACAGCAATAGTATTTCAGTATAAATGAATGTAGCCACTGGGACTGCATGTATTTGCACAATTTACCAGTGTACTTGAATTGTTAAGAATCGTTAAATCTTTTGATTCAATCAGCCTTGATTTGATCCGGGTTTCGATTCAATCACGATTCATGAATCAAAAGATCTGGTCGTGAATCAATTGTTTGTATTCAATTAATTTTGATTGAACGATTCCAATCTATTCAATCAGTGTCGAATCAATAACCAGTCTGTGCAGAACCACAATATTAGAACCGTCGACACCGTTACTGTGACATGGCCAGTTCGCTCAGTATGATATCTATTCGCGATTTTACTTAAGCTTTGGGTCGGTTTCAAAGGCATCAACAGGATGCCGCCGAACAAGCAAACTAATGCAGTCAAGGTGATCTACAGTTGAGTCGGCATCAGCCATATGGCATGTTAAGCCGTGATTAAAACTGAACTGGATGTCGGCTTAGCCGACAAACGCACGCCACACGTTCTACCATCGGCCTCCAGGTTATCAAGCCGGGCTAGCCTAAGCGATCGGCTGGGAAGTCCTACAGACCTACAGAACAGACCTACAGTCCTACAGAACAGACCTACAGTCCTACAGAACAGACCTACAGAACAGACCTACAGACCTACAGAACAGACCTACAGAACAGACCTACAGTCCTACAGAACAGACCTACAGAACAGACCTACAGACCTACAGAACAGACCTACAGTCCTACAGAACAGACCTACAGTCCTACAGAACAGACCTACAGTCCTACAGAACAGACCTACAGAACAGACCTACAGACCTACAGAACAGATCTACAGAACAGACCTACAGTCCTACAGAACAGACCTACAGTCCTACAGAACAGACCTACAGAACAGACCTACAGAACAGACCTACATAAATGCCCTCTTTGTGAACGTAGCAGTCTGCGGAGCGGCGCTAGCAGGTAATACGAGGTGTGCCACGTTATCCCGCCATTGACTCACTGCAGACTGGTTATTGATTGATTTTTTTTGGAACGATTCAATCATGATTCATTTCGAAATCTGAATGATTCAATCACCGTTCCATCCACGGATGCAATTTTGAGAATTGGTTCTTTCCAATTCAAAGAATCAAAACAAATATTGTAATCTATTCACGTTTGATTCAACATTTAAATGTATGTGGTGAATCTATGTCAAATCAGTAAAAATGGAAACATACATATATATTATCATTAAAACATTGTTACAGCAATACTATTTCAGTATAAATGAAAGTAGCCACTGGGACTGCATGTATTTGCGCAATTTACCAATGTACTTGAATCGTTAAGAATCGTCAAATCTTTCGATTCAATACACTTTTATTTGAAAGGGTTTTGATTCAATCACGATTCATTAATCAAAAGATCTGGTGATGAATCAATTATTTTTGTATTCAAGAAATTTTGATTGAACGATTCCAATCGATTCAATCAGTGTCGAATCAATAACCAGTATGATTGACTGAGGGGGGGGGGGGGGGCGAATAAGCCCCCTGACAAACTTTTGCAATAGCTCAAAAACCAATAGCGATATCAACGTGAAACTTTGAGTTTCTTCTCCTACATCAATTTTACGTCTACTGTGCAAAATTGAAGCAATTGCGTCGAACTTAGTGACGTCACTACGCACGTGTTTCACGAACAAAATAAGTTAAACTTTAATAGATCGTACAAGGTCCATATTATGAGCAAAATGCAATAAAAAACTCAAACATATCAAATCACAAGGGCTACACAATGGCTATCTCGGATTTATGATAATTTATGTTTTATCCCCCCCCCCCCAAAAAAAAAATTGTTCGGAAAAATGCCCACAAAATAAAAATGTCAAAGATATTACAAAAAATATATATATTAGAGAACCACATATGGGCAATTCCCAAACCAAATTTCAAAATAACCTTACCATTTTTGACTGATTTATGGCTCCTAAAGTATAAGTAACTCATGACTTATTTTGTATTTGGGTTTTTCGTTTTGTAATGACCAGCTACGAACAAAAAACGTCAACGCTGCCTTTTTTAGGCGAAACTGGTCCAGAAACATGCCTTTTTTTATTTAGGTATATCAATTTCGAATTTTGACCTCATGTGACCTGACCTTGACTTGAGCTTGACATTAACTTCACTCAAATGAAATCAGGTGGTAAAATGACAATCACTATCGAATTATACGTTTACAGAACATGTGCCGCATGACTTTCGTAGATCTTTTGCGCATAGTGACCTTTTGTGACCTGACCCTGACCTTGACCTTTGCCAACAATCTCACTTTAGCTCATTCGGGATGTGTATTATACCTTTGAGAGCCCTTTGGGCGATAATGGTCGCAATTGAAGGCTTTTTATGAAAAGTATGATCCATGCACTCAAATACCTCAATTTTGACATTTGACCTGACCGTGACCTGATGTGACCTCAATTTGACAATTTCGAGTAAGCTGTAGATGCGTCTCAATGACACCTTTCGAATGCCACCTTGCGCGCCTCGCTACGATCATTGGTTCGTAAGATAACCAGGGGGTGGTATTCGCCCCCCTCCCCCCCCCCGGTCAATGGCGGGTTATATGACCGTGGTTTTGCTCCATGGTCAGAGTAAGAACTGATGTGACTTTTGCAAAACCATGGATAACAGGAGACTCCTGTTATCTATAGCAAAGCATTGACGCGGCAATGAGATACATTTGCTGTTTGATGCGAGTTTGGCCATTTATCATTTCTAGCAGGATCGCGTGTGTCTGAGTTTGCATCGGCGTTGAATGTTAATACTGCGCGCCGCACCGCGCCGCGCGCCGCGCCTGTTGGCAAATCTCACCTGATCGTGATGCGCTCCGGATTGCGTGCCATTGCACCTGCAAGCGAAGCTGTATAATCACACCGCATTCAGCAGGATGCGCCGGGTCCGGACCTGTAGTGACCGTGGATCACATGCACAGCCTGTGTGCATTGCCTTCTCACATAGTAGAGGCAGGGTGAAAAGCCCCTTCCACGTGGAAACCGGCCCATTGTCTGAGCCCAGCTTGACCCGCTATTATTCCACGTCAAAACGCACAACAAATTTCCCGACCCCCTCCGATTTGGGTGAAAATTGGTACACCTGTAGTGTCAAGTTAACGAAACATACACACCCACTTTTAGGTCCAGGTGACCACAAGGGTCATATTTAGAGGTCATCAAATGTCACAATTTTGTTGTGTACTTTATAGCAATTGTTAGCAAACGCCTGTTGTTAGAAACTATAACATTGTTGTAGCAAACGCCTATATCTTTTGTGTTAATGGACTTAGGGGAATGCAACTAATATCAAAGTGCTCCACAGGTTTGGATCATTCGGAAATAGGGGTAGAAATCCACGTGACCTCAATATGACCTTTGACCTGACGAGTTCAAAATCATAAAATGCATTTTTATATGAGTTTGCCTGCTCGTAACTAGTCCAAACTAGGCAGAATAAATGAACGTAACATCCTCTAAAAAAAAATGCAAAAAAGAATGGCGGACACTTTTCAACTTTTTGAGATACCGCTCTTTGAGTATGGTAAGGAAGTGAAACGGAGCAATGCCTCGAGGCTATTTTCATGTCACTTCCATAATGTCGTTTTTCTTGCCCCATTGACGTCCAATTTGATGGATAGCTTCCGTTTGATGAATTCAATCACTTTCCGAGTGTTCAGCTTGACCTGACCTCTCATGACCTAGCATGACCTAGGAATAGTGTATGACCCACAGATACGTATTACCTATAGGTAATACGGTGTTCTATAGATGTTCAGGAGCATATCACGTATGCACAAGTACATATGTGATGCATACGGTGTTCTATAGATGTTCAGGAGCATATCACGTATGCACACGTGTTAACAGGTGTCATTTATGGTTTCCATTGACATGATCCCGGATGACCTTTTCAGAAGTCAACCGAGGTCACTGACCTCTGATAACCTGAGGTGACTGTTTTGGTCTCTGGAAGTTTCTAGGGCATTTTATCTGTCAATCGGAAAAAGGATTCAGTGCCCTTATGCCGCCCCTAAAATCCATGTTACGTCAAGGTTGCCTCCAAGAACCGTTACACACAGATTGCCGGCGTTCAGCATTGCAGGCCGCCAGTGCAGGGTCTGATACCTTCGTGACCGTGCAGAGGGGGGGGGGGTGGGGGGGGAGGGCATACGACTCCCCGGCGTTTCGCTCCTAATTGCTTGATGAAAAAAACACAGTGGAACATATCATTATATAAATGGATTCCAAATTTGATATCAGCATCCTCAAATGTTCTAGAAACCTCCAGAGGCCAAACAATCATATCAGGTCATCAAAGGTCAGTGACATCGGTTGACTCTGAAAAGGTCATCCGGGATCATGATCTCGATAGAAACCATAAATGACACCTGTTAACACCTGTGCATATGTGGTATGCTCCTGAACATCTATAAAATACTATATTACCTATAGGTAATACGCATCTGTGGGTCATACACTATTCCTAGGTCATGCTAGGTCATGCGAGGTTAGGTCAAGCTGACAACTCGGGAAATGATTGAATTCGTCAAACGGAAGCTACCCGCCAAATTGGACGTCAATCGGGCCAAAGAAACCGACATTATGGCAAGCGACATGAAAATAGCCTCGAGGCTTTGCTCCGTTTCACTTCCTTGCCATACTCAAAGGGCGGTATCTGAAAAGGTTGAAAAGTGTCCCCCATTCTTTTTTGCACATTCTTAGAGGGTGTTACGTTCATTTATTCTGCCAAGTTTGGACAGGTTACGAGCAGGCAAACTTATAGAAAAAATACATTTTATGATTTTGACCTCGTCAGGTCAAAGATCATATTAAGGTCACGTGGATTTTTCCCTTATTTCCGAATGGCTCCTACCCTGTGGAGCACATTGATTTAGTTGTATTCCGTTAAATCCATTAGCATAGAAGATATAAGCGTTTGATTGATATAGTGTACGCAAAAAAATCGTGACCTTGGTGACCTCTAAATATGACCCTTGAGGTCACCCGGAGCTAAACGTTGGTGTGTATGTTTTTTTTTCACTTGACACTACAGGTGAACCAATTTTCACCAATTTTCATTTTGTGTGCGTTTTAACGTGGAATGACCCTATAGCGAGTTTTGCAAAGCATCAACCGACTGTCACTGATTATAAATTACCATGGGCCTCGCCGGCGGGGGGACAGGGGGGGACGCCCCCCCCCCCCCCCCCGTTCGAAAATCAGGGGAGACGTCTCCCAAAGAAAGCAGACTTGCTTGATTTGTGTGCCGAATTCGTTCCAAAGGATATGCAACTTAATTTATTCTTAGCTCAAATTACTTGTCACTTTTAACCATATATCGTTGAGTCCTTTCTTTGTACTTAAAGATGTAGGTACTTAATTACTTTGTAGAAAATAAAATTATTATATGGCAGCTAAAAGTTGGTGCACAATGCTATGACTGAATGTCAAGTTCATCCATTCATTCACCATTCATTCTAAAGCCTTATATACAATTCAGCCAAGGTGGCGAATAACGTGACGTCACGGGTCCATCCAGGACATGCTGTGTTCAAACAGCAGTCAGTTTTAGGCTTTAGTCCCTTTGAGACGCTGGAATTTATATTAATGAGTGCTATAGCAGCATGCTTGGTATAATTGCAATGGTTGAAAAACTCTCTACAATCCATGCTAAGCAAGTTTTTGGAAATATATCATAGAAGAGGTAGCTATAGCTTGCTGGGCGATAGCGAAGAAGATTCGCGAAAATAAGTGTCCACGAACACTCGCTAAAATAAGTTTCCCCTCCAGGGACGGATCCAGGGGGCCAAGGAGTCATGGATATGCCAAAGGGCCATGCCCCCCCCCCCCCCCCACAAAGGTCTTGAAACCGTAATTTTACCCCCCCCCCCCCCCCATTACGGCCGGACGTACAGCGGTGGATGGTTGACACGGCCCGCTCTACCCCCCCCCCCCCCCCCGCTCAACACTTCTCGCTAACGGCCTGCTACCCACTGGCGTATCTAGGGGGGGGGGGGGCATTAGGGGCAAATGCCTCCCTCACAGGAACATGGGGGCATTCAATACAAGTATCCCCCCGCACGTTCCTGCATTGGCTGTAAGAAGTGATAACCCGCGCCCCGCTGGGGTGCGGAATCTGCTCCCTCCAGGATTTTATCAATAACTCGAAAACTATTATATATTTCGACGTGAAACTTTGCGTACTTATGCTGCATTAATTATACGTCTTGTCACAAAATCTCAATGAAATTGGTGCAGTACGTTGTGAGATAATAACGGTTTAGTGACGTCATGTCATGTCATTGTTCGGGAAAAAGATAAATGTTTGACAAACCGCAGAAAATCTAGCGTTCAAGAAAATTGCAAACAAAAAATAGTGAAAATCAAGCGAATGACATTCTCTTCAAAATGGCTATCTCAGATTTGCGAAATTTTTACCCCCCAAATAAAAATAAAATTATTTTTTTCGGGGGAAACAATCCGCAAAATCAACATTTTGAACGATATTTAAAAAAAAAGAATCTGTATTGGAGAGCCAAGTATGAACGATATCCAAACCAAATTTCAAAGCAATATCTTTATTTGTAACTGACTTATGGCTCCCTAAGTATAAGTAACTCATGACGTCATTTTGTTTCAGTTGCATTTTTTGCCTTTTAGTGAAGAGATACAGACAAATAAATGCCACCGCTGTATGTCTGAGACAACACTGGTCTAGAAACATGCCTTTTTATTTAGATTAATCAATTTCAAATGTTTTCCTTATGTGACCTGACCTTGACCTGAGGGACATTATATGGGGGCTGGTTGTGAAAATGGCTGCTACTATCGAATTATACGTATACAAAAAAACATAAAACGTGTCGCATGGCTTTCGTAGACCGGTAGACCTCTTACCAATAGTGACCTTTTGTGACCTGACCTTGACCTTGACCTTTGCTTACAATTTCACTTTCATTATGTGGGAAATTAATTATACCTTTGAGAGCACTTGATGTGAAAATAGTCGCAATCTAAGGCTTTGGATGGAAAGTATGTCCCATTAACTCAAATACCTCGATTTTGACCCTTGATCTGGCTGTGACCTGACATGTGACCTTATTTTGAAAATTTCGCATACGCTTTAGATGCGTCTCATTGAGAGCTTTTGATTGCCGCATTGCGCCTCTTGCTGCGGTTATTGGATCGGAAGATAACGAGGGGCGTGTTGTTCGGCTGAATACCCCAGCGGGGCGCGGACTAATTAGGGGACCCCCCGCCCCCCCCCCCCCCCCCGGTTAACGACTGTTTTGCTGCACTGAGGACCCGACGCCGCCACCCCCCCTCCCCCCTCTCGTAATTTTGTTCGCGCTGACGACCCGACGTCACTCCCCCCCTCCCCCCGCTCAACGACTCTTCGCGCTGACGACTCGATGCTACTCCCCAGTCAACAACTTTTCTCAGATGAAGCTGAGCGTAATTCCCCCCCCCCCCCCCCCCCCACTCGAACCCTAGATCCGCAAGTGGTACTACCTCCCCCCCCCCCCCCCCCCCCCCCCCCGGTCAACAACTTTTGCTTTTGACTGCGACTGTGACTGTCTCCCCCAGTAAAAAATCCGTGGCGACGCCCCTGGAAATCACGAAACACTAGGGTCGTGGTGCCCGATCGATTAATAAGTTTCCACATATGAATGTGTCACATAAACTTCATGGCTTCTGAAATTTTCACTGCCATGTTTCCAGTGGCGTCGCCACAATTTGTGTAGTGGTGGGCAGCAGTGTTCGCCACGGGCCCACTAACCCCCAGCCCGGCTCGGCCCAGGCCCATGAACACCAAGCCCAGGTCCCGACCAGGCCCGGTCAAATTCATAATATTGAGGCCCAGGCCCGGTCCGGCCCGTTCAGATTAAGCATATCATTATTTTCACAAAATTTGCAATCATTATCCTAGCATATTTACTTGTATACTATAAATGTGAAACAATGAACCAACTATGCTAACCAAAAAAAAACAAAAAAAAACACAGCCGCAGCAACAGTGTGTTGCTGTGTAAGTGAACTGCTGGTTAAAATATTTTAAAGCTGACCTGAGCTTGCGAGCATTACTTCAAAATTATCAGCCCAGGCCCGTCCAGAGCCCTGAGGCCATATGTTTGGGGGGGCCAGCTTCATAGGGCTAATGTTAAAATCCTGCGAATCTGGGGGCCGGACTCCGCCCGGAGCGATCCAGGGGGGGGGGGCGGCCCCCCAGGCCCCCCGGTGGCGACGCCCCTGCCTGCTGTACCTTCAGTGAGACGGTCTGTTTCAGGTGATATCATTTTGCGCAATGCTCTTCCCGTAATAACTATATGGGTCTCTTCACCATCGTTCTATTCTACATTATTCGGTGACCTGTGTGCTGTGTCAACTCGCAGACCTTTATCAAGACAGCCTTTACAATATGTACATTTAGTTAGAGAGCTTTCTTCAAGCGATATTTTACACAATGTTCTTCCCATAATAACCATATCGCGCCCAAATCTCGCCATCATTCTTTTCCATCTGGGAGACCTGTGCTCTGACCTGTGATCTGGCATGACCTGTGCTCTGGCCGGCTGCACAGTGTGCTCTGACCTGTGCTCTGGACGGCTGTACAGTGTGCTCTGACCTGTGCTCTGGCCGGCTGATCAGTGTGCTGTGACCTGTGTTCTGGCCGGCTGATCAGTGTGCTCTGACCTGTGCTCTGGCCGGCTGCACAGTGTGCTCTGGCCTGTGCTCTGGCCGGCTGCACAGTGTGCTCTGACCTGTGCTCTGGACGGCTGCACAGTGTGCTCTGACCTGTGCTCTGGCCAGCTGCACAGTGTGCTCTGACCTGTGCTCTGGACGGCCGCATAGTGTGCTCTAACCTGTGCTCTGGCCGGCTGCACCGTGTGCTCTGACCTGTGCTCTGGCCGGCTGCACAGTGTGCTCTGGCCTGTGCTCTGGCCGGCTGCACAGTGTGCTCTGACCTGTGCTCTGGCCAGCTGCACAGTGTGCTCTGGCCTGTGCTCTGGCCGGCTGCACAGTGTGCTCTGACCTGTGCTCTGGCCAGCTGCACAGTGTGCTCTGACCTGTGCTCTGGACGGCCGCATAGTGTGCTCTAACCTGTGCTCTGGCCGGCTGCACCGTGTGCTCTGACCTGTGCTCTGGCCGGCTGCACAGTGTGCTCTGGCCTGTGCTCTGGCCGGCTGCACAGTGTGCTCTGACCTGTGCTCTGGCAGGCTGCACAGTGTGCTCTGGCCTGTGCTCTGGCCGGCTGATCAGTGTGCTCTGACCTGTGCTCTGGCCGGCTGCACAGTGTGCTGTGACCTGTGTTCTGGCCGGCTGATCAGTGTGCTCTGACCTGTGTTCTGGCCAGCTGCACAGTGTGTTCTGACCTGTGCTCTGGCCGGCTGCACAGTGTGCTTCTGACCTGTGTTCTGGCCGGCTGCACAGTGTGCTCTGGCCTGTGCTCTGGCCGGCTACACAGTGTGCTCTGACCTGTGCTCTGGCCGGCTGCACAGTGTGATCTGACCTGTGCTCTGGACGGCTGCACAGTGTGTTCTGGCCTGTGCTCTGGCCGGCTGATCAGTGTGCCCGGACCTGTGCTCTGGCCGGCTGCACAGTGTGCTGTGACCTGTGTTCTGGCCGGCTGATCAGTGTGCTCTGACCTGTGCTCTGGCCTGTGCTCTGGCAGGCTGCACAGTGTGCTCTGACCTGTGCTCTGGCCGGCTGATCAGTGTGCTCTGACCTGTGCTCTGGCCGGCCGCACAGTGTGCTGTGACCTGTGCTCTGGCCGGCTGATCAGTGTGCTCTGACCTGTGCTCTGGCCGGCTGCACAGTGTGCTTCTGACCTGTGCTCTGGCCGGCTGCACAGTGTGAAGCTTTTCTAAAGAAAACTTGCATACCATTTACACATTAAGTAACTGGTTTCCAGGCCACGGCTCTGCAGGCCATTGTCACGTTTCAGGGCCTTGAGCAGGATAAGGACAGGTTAGACCACATATCTGCCGTCAGCTCGGAGCCGGCCTCCGACACGCAGCTGGGAGATGTACTGACATGAAGCCGGCTTCATGCGGTGAACATGAACTCACAGATCTGCTATAATGCCACGCCGCCCATGCGCACACCAGGCAGGGAACAGGTTTCTGATCAAAAGGCCTTGGGCTCCATATTCCTGGCGTTTTCAACATAGAAGTTGATGGCTGCTGTTTCGGCCAGCAATATGAAAATGGCGTGCGTTGAAGTCCACCTCTACAGCCGAATGAAGCCGTTGGCTACGGCTACCGTTGTACTGTCGCTGCTGTGTCATGGTTGCAGCGCTGTTAGGGCGGCGGGCCCTGCTGCGCCCCCCCCCCCCTTCCAGCCTGCTCTGCTCTACTCCCCCCTCATAGCTCTACTCTCCCTCCTCCCAGCCTACTCGGGCTCTACTCCCCCTCATAGCTCTACTCTCCCTCCTCCCAGCCTGCTCTGTCTCTACTCCCCCTCCCAGCCTGCTCTGGCTCTACTCCCCCTCCCTCCCAGCCTACTCTGGCTCTACTCCCCCCCCCCCCCTCCCAGCCTACTCTGGCTCTACTCCCCCGCCCCCTTCCCAGCCTACTCTGGCTCTACTCCCCCCTCCCTCTCAGCCTGCTCTGGCTCTACTCCCCCTCCCTCCCAGCCTACTCTGGCTCTACTCCCCCCCCTCCCAGCCTACTCTGGCTCTACTCCCCCCTCCCTCCCAGCCTGCTCTGTCTCTACTCCCCCCCCCTCCCAGCCTACTCTGGCTCTACTCCCCCTCCCTCCCAGCCTACTCTGGCTCTACTCCCCCTCCCTCCCAGCATACTCTGGCTCTACTCCCACCTCCCTCCCAGCCTGCTCTGGCTCTACTCCCCCCTCCCTCCCAGCCTACTCTGGCTCTACTCCCCCCTCCCAGCCTACTCTGGCTCTACTCCCCCCCTCCCTCCCAGCCTGCACTGGCTCTACTCCCCCCTCCCCTCCCAGCCTACTCTGGCTCTACTCCCCCCCCCCCCCTCCCAGCCTACTCTGGCTCTACTCCCCCCTCCCCTCCCAGCCTACTCTGGCTCTACTCCCCCCCTCCCAGCCTACTCTGGCTCTACTCCCCCTCCTCCCTCCCAACCTGCTCTGGCTCTACTCCCCCCCCCTCCCAGCCTACTCTGGCTCTACTCCCCCTCTCCCAGCCTACTCTGGCTCTACTCCCCCCCCCCTCCCAGCCTACTCTGGCTCTACTCCCCCCCCCCTCCCAGCCTACTCTGGCTCTACTCCCCCCCCCCCCCCTCCCAGCCTACTCTGGCTCTACTCCCCCCCCCCCCCCTCCCAGCCTGCACTGGCTCTATTCCCCCTCCCTCCCAGCCTGATCTGGCTCTACTCCCCCCCCCCCCTCCCAGCCTACTCTGGCTCTACTCCCCCCCCCCCCCCCTCCCAGCCTGCACTGGCTCTATTCCCCCTCCCTCCCAGCCTGCTCTGGCTCTACTCCCCCCCCCCCCCTCCCAGCCTACTCTGGCTCTACTCCCCCCTCCCAGCCTACTCGGGCTCTATTCCCCCTCCTTCCCAGCCTGCTCTGGCTCTACTCCCCCCCCCCCCCCTCCCAGCCTACTCTGGCTCTACTCCCCCCCCCTCCCAGCCTACTCTGGCTCTACTCCCCCTCCCTCCCAGCCTACTCTGGCTCTACTCCCCCCCCCCCCCCTCCCAGCCTACTCTGGCTCTACTCCCCCCCCCCCTCCCAGCCTACTCTGGCTCTACTCCCCCCCCCCCTCCCAGCCTACTCTGGCTCTACCCCCCCCCCCCCCCCCCAGCCTGCACTGGCTCTATTCCCCCTCCCTCCCAGCCTGCTCTGGCTCTACTCTCCCCTCCCTCCCAGCGTGCTCTGGCTCTACTCCCCCTCCCTCCCAGCCTACTCTGGCTCTACTCCCCCTCCCAGCCTGCTCTGGCTCTACTCCCCCTCCCTCCCAGCCTACTCTGGCTCTACTCCCCCTCCCTCCCAGCCTACTCTGGCTCTACTCCCCCTCCCTCCCAGCCTACTCTGGCTCTACTCCCCCTCCCTCCCAGCCTACTCTGGCTCTACTCCCCCCCCCCCCCCACCTCCCTCCCAGCCTACTCTGGCTCTACCCCCCCCCCCCTCCCAGCCTACTCTGGCTCTACTCCCCCCTCCCTCCCAGCCTACTCTGGCTCTACTCCCCCCCCCCCCCTCCACCTCCCTCCCAGCCTACTCTGGCTCTACTCCCCCTCCCTCCCAGCCTACTCTGGCTCTACTTCCCCTCCCTCCCAGCCTACTCTGCCTCTACTCCCCCCTCCCTCCCAGCTTACTCTGGCTCTACTCCCCCCCCCCCCCCCCACCTCCCTCCCAGCCTACTCTGGCTCTACTCCCCCTCCCTTCCAGCCTACTCTGGCTCTACTCCCCCCCCCCCCCCTCCCAGCCTACTCTGGCTCTACTCCCCCCCCCCCCCTCCCAGCCTGCTCTGGCTCTACTCCCCCCTCCCTCCCAGCCTGCTCTGGCTCTACTCCCCCTCCCTCCCAGCCTACTCTGGCTCTACTCCCCCTCCCCCTCCCAGCCTGCTCTGGCTCTGCTCCTCCTCCCAGTCTGCTCTCCCAGCCTGCTCTGGCTCTACTCCCCCCCCCCCCCTCCCAGCCTGCTCTGGCTCTGCTCCTCCTCCCAGTCTGCTCTGGCTCTACTCCCCCTCCCAGCCTGCTCTGGCTCTGCTCCCCCCCCCTTCCAACCTGCTCTGGCTCTGCTCCTCCTCCCAGTCTGCTCTGGCTCTACTCCCCCTCCCAGCCTGCTCTGGCTCTACTCCCCCTCCCTCCCAGCCTGCTCTGGCTCTACTCCCCTCCTCCCCCTCCAGCCTACTCTGGCTCTACTCCCCCTCCCTCCCAGCCTACTCTGGCTCTACTCCCCCCTCCCTCCCAGCCTGCTCTGGCTCTACTCCCCCTCCCAGCCTGCTCTGTCTCTACTCCCCCCTCCCAGCCTGCTCTGTCTCTACTCCCCCCTCCCAGCCTGCCCTGCCTCTACCCCCCCCCCCCCCCTCCCAGCCTGCTCTGGCTCTACTCCCCCTCCTCCCCCTCCCAGCCTGCTCTGCCTCTACTCCCCTCCCAGCCTGCTCTGTCTCTACTCCCCCTCCCAGCCTGCCCTGGCTCTACTCCCCCCTCCCAACCTGCTCTGTATCTACCCCCCCCCCCCCCCAGCCTGCTCTGGCTCTACCCCCCGCCCAGCTGGGCTGCCGCCGTGTGCACTGCACACAGCTGCGCCGCTGTTGTCTGTGACGGCTCGCTGCCTTGTCGGACCTGTCTTACTGCCGAGGCTGATGACACTCCGCTGCCTTGTCGGACCTGTCTTACTGCCGAGTCTGATGACACTCCGCTGCCTTGTCGGACCTGTCTTACTGCCGAGGCTGATGACACTCCGCTGCCTTGTCGGA